>JABXJD010000007.1:770000-952500 GCA_013375575.1 Percina caprodes | reverse complement strand
AGATGCTAACTTGACCACATCAGTTAAGACAGTCATACTAGTGATGTAGAAACATAAGAATATTAAATGTGTTGTCCTCAGATGCAGGCAGATTCTCGATTCAACTTTTTTTTTGTCTCCAGGGCATTGCTGGTACAGATGTAGCCAAGGAGGCATCTGACATCATCCTGACTGATGACAATTTCTCCAGCATTGTCAAGGCCGTCATGTGGGGCCGCAACGTCTACGACAGCATCTCTAAGTTCCTCCAGTTTCAGCTAACTGTCAATGTGGTGGCTGTCATCGTAGCATTTACAGGAGCCTGCATCACACAGGTTAGCACCAAAAGTGTTGGTATAAGTTGGAGCTGGTATAGTTTCGGAAATATAGAAACATGCCTTGCACTTTCAAACTGGCTGTATTTTGTCTCTTAATGACCTTTTCATTGAATATCCTCATGCATTCAGGGTTTTTCCATGGCTCAGAATGGGCCTTTGGGAGGATATATAATAGGTGGGGGTCTAAGCCCAGGAGATTTTGAGAATCAAAGACTTAATTTCCTGCATTCTGATACCAAGTTATTGTGAAAATGTCTTTTATTCATGTCAAGGAAATGACAAAATTCTAGTGTCAGGTAACAATTCAAAATATAACGGAATAGAATGCAGTAAGTACACTTGACCCCAAAGTCCAGTTTGTTTAATTAATAACTTACTAATTGATGGTAACTTTTTTCTCAAGGAGCACTTTTTTTTGCTTGTTAGGTGAAAAATGTAGGAGTGACTTACATGAACTGCTATTAGCCTACTGTTGTAGCTCATTTATTCAATAATACAATGTCATAATTTGTAATGTTTTCTAATTTGAAGTAGATGCAATTGATCAATAAATTATTAGTTGAATATATAGTAGTGTAACTGACCACCATGGTTCGGCATGCACGTAAACTGCAGATTAATTGTAGTTTAACTGCCACTCTTACGTACGTTGCAGCAAAGTCTCTGCAGCTTTTCAGGGAGTCAGGTCATTGCCGGTAAAGCGGGCACGACTGTGGTTTTCCTGCACACTCCCGTACGGTTCGCATCAGTTGTTAAAACCAACTGTACGAAAACACGGAATTGGACAAATTTTTTTAACCAGTTATGAAAACGTCTCTATTTAATACTGATGCCATCAGACGGCAGTGCAGCCCACCGCAGACATACAGCAGTTGGAGCTTGCCCGTCAGCAGTGGCTTCTCCCTGCGCTGCCGGACCCCTGGGGCACCATGGTCATAGTGAAAGTCCTGTATGATTCCATTAGCGCAAGCTTCACAGCAGAGCGTTCATGTCCAGTCAAAACAATGCAGCTTCTGGCTTATCAGCGGCTGCTGCATGTGTAAAATATAGCAGCTGTGGAGGAGAGGGATGCTGGCTGCTGAAAATCAGACGTTTTAGCGCTCGTGATTTTCCTTTGACGCTGGTTATGAACCCCTTTGGGGGGCACAAAAACTTTCTCTATGCAGGAAAAAACCCAGGCATCAGAAATAATAAGCATCTGTGAAATTCCTAAATATTTTTTTTAATACGGTCTTCTGCTGGCAACATGAGCTGTGCTCTACAGCCTAATGCAGTGATTTGAATACAGTATTGCAGATCTATATTAAATATTAAATAAATGGAACAGACCTATTTGTTTAATTCAATTAACTTCCTGCCCTGCCACCATAATTTTTCATTTTTTATATCATATGCATGTGTACAGAAACCAAATTGCTGACAAGGACATACTTTTCCTCCACATATAATTTGGTTCTTGTTAGTTTAAATATCTCTAATTGATGCTCGGTAACCCACCTTCACCGTCACCGTCACACATCCTGTAAAATCCCCCTCTTCTCAACCTAATTTGCTCTCTCTCTGCCTCCAGGACTCTCCATTAAAAGCAGTACAGATGTTATGGGTCAACCTCATCATGGACACCTTTGCTTCACTAGCCTTGGCCACAGAGCCCCCTACAGAAGCCTTGCTGCTAAGGAAGCCATATGGCCGCAACAAGCCCCTCATCTCCCGCACCATGATGAAGAACATCCTGGGTCAGGGAGTGTTCCAGTTAGTCACCATCTTTACTCTGCTCTTTGCTGGTAAGAAGCTATTCTGGGTAAGGTTCTTCATGTACACAGAGGCAGGGGACTTATTGTGCGTTTCCTGGATAAATGTTATTTTATTAAATAACTAATGACTATTTTATTTATTTTAAAACATTCTTTTTGACTGTTCCTGTAGGAGAGAAGTTCTTTGACATTGACAGCGGCAGGAATGCACCTCTCCATGCCCCGCCTTCTGAACACTACACCATCGTCTTCAATACATTTGTACTGATGCAGCTTTTCAACGAGATCAACGCCCGCAAGATCCATGGTGAAAGGAATGTCTTTGAAGGCATCTTCAACAACCTTATCTTCTGTAGTATTGTCTTTGGTACCTTCATTATCCAGGTAAAGTAGACTGGAGACGTCTGTGGCTAACTTTAATTTAGTTTTTGTCAATGTGCTTGGGTACTCATGTTGGGGGAAAAAAAGACGATCAGTCCTACGAGAATGTTAAATCTCAACGTTTGCGCTCTAATTAATTCCACCTCTCTTCCTGCCCTTCTAGTTCGTCATAGTGCAGTTCGGTGGGAAGCCGTTCAGCTGCGTAGCTCTGACCGTCGACCAGTGGCTATGGTGCACTTTCTTAGGTTTGGCTCTCTACTATGGGGACAGGTATGATGTGACTATACAGCTGAGCTTCACCTTCAGTTGGCCTATAGGACAAAGCTATGGTATGACACTGCCCCCCTGTGTTGGAGTTGGGGTAGTGGTTGTCTAATGGTGGCAAAGAGGTGTAATAGTACATTATGTTCCACTGCTGTGAAGAGATGGGTAAACTTCCAAAGTCAACTGATTTGAACTGATTATATGGTGTAGTTTGATGCTTAGTATGTTGCTTCAGTCAAGCTCATTGGAATCTTTCATAATGTCAAGGACCTTTTACATTGATGAAATCTTTTTCTTTTTTCCTGTCAACAAAACTAATATAGACATTTTGTTTCTATGTATTTATATTTTGAACAATTTAAAAAGAAATGTATTTCAACTTTTAGATCTGAGTTATGTGGAGTATAGTATTTGAAGATTTTCGCCTTATTGTGGTGAAAAGGTAATTGTCTGTTTGTAATTTCTGACAGTGAGAGATTGAGGGTTGAGATTGCTCCCCGCTGTTGAGTCAGAATCATAATGAATGTCTGATGTAATTCTAGTTTGATCTGACTGCCCACTCTCATCCTGCAGAATGACATAATGTGTCATTATCTTCTCTCGTCAATTCATCAAGAATGGTGTCGCCAAGGTTTTTTTTTTTTGACAAGACACAAATAAGCAGAGCTGTGCTGAGTGCATATTAATTCAAAGACCTGACAGTTGTAGGACTGAAAGGTGGCTGTGATGTAGGAGGACCAAGATTATTGGTTCCAAACCAGATTGTCCAAAGGAGGGTCCTCCTGCATTTGCCATTATTCATGGTGCTTCTCTCCTCGTGCTAAATTGTGGCTGCCCTCCTTTTTTAAATAGGATCTATTTTCTATAGGTTATTATTAAAGTCCAACTTAACTTTACTGTATGCATTAAGCAAGTTAGCAAATGAAGGCAGCCATTGTGAGTTCAACATTGTTTTACTCTATTATACACTTAATTGCTCGGGTGAGTTAGAAATATGTAGGACTGCAACCTACAATTATTTTCGTTATTAATGAATCTGTCAAATTATTTTCTCTATTAATAGAATAATAATTTTGTCTATAAAATGTCAGAAAATTAAAAGAGAGAAAAAAACATTCCCATCCTCGGCGAAGGTGACTTTATATTGCTTTAAGTATCTCACCATTTCTTTATACCCCATACCTCCATAACGTATATCCAGTTTACAATCACTTGTGACATAGAAAAGCAACAGATCAGTTCATCATTTCTCACATCAAGCTTTGGCAGGGCAGCTAATTTTCAGGGTCACTGGCTGCTTAATGTCCGTGATGTACCCAAAAATGTGGCTAGTTCTGCCATTAATGAAATGTCATTTTGCCATGCTGAGGAGTGTGACATTATTATAAGTCAGTGCTGCTCATGTAAATTCTGATGTCTTCCAGGTAATCTCTTCAATACCCACCAGCCGCTTAAAATTCTTGAAAACGGCAGGCCACGGCACCCAGAAAGAGGAGATCCCAGACGAGGAGCTGGACGAGCTTAGCGACAATGATGAGATTGACCACGCTGAGCGGGAGCTCCGCCGAGGCCAGATCCTCTGGTTCAGAGGCCTCAATCGCATCCAGACTCAGGTAACAATCCACAGACCTTCCCGCGCACCACCGAGCACGGCACCCAACACCAAGGGAATCAAAAGCCATAAACCCTTTAACTCTCTATTGCTCTTCCAGTTTCAAATCTGTTTTTTCTCTCGGCATTCCTAAAGAAGGGCTTGTGCCCTAAACATAAAAGCCTTTCCTCTATTTTTCCTGTTCTGCTGCTGAACTAAAGCAGGTTCCTATGCCTACTTCTGACTCGTTCTGAATCTATCTACTAAAATGAGACTAGTTTGAAGGTACTGATGAGAAGCAAGTGAATTGGATTGGATGGTAAGCACAATAGAACAGCTGAATGTTCAAAGAGTATTGGCATGGCTATAGCTGGAAGTATGGAAGGATTTGGCAAAATAAAAGTGTGAAAGTGAGGTCAGAGCTTCCTCCAATCAGTGCCTTTAAACCCAACACCCCCTTTTCCCTCTCTCTTTTAACTATAATGCCTGAATCCAATTTCCAAGTGTCTTTTCTTTTTCTATGGTTACTGGTGCCTTTTCTTTATTTTTCTCTCTCCTCTGGCTGTATTGTGTTTTTATTTCCTCTGGGCTTTCTCCTGTCACGCTGTCTGATTCTTTCCAGATGGATGTAGTGAGTGCGTTCCAGAGTGGAACTTCCTTTCAGGGGGCTCTAAGGCGGCAGGCCTCCAACTCCAGCCAACAACAGCACGATGTAACCAATGTTTCTAGCCCTACACATGTAGCCTTTTCTACTACTACCACTACTGCCACTGCCGCCAACACCGCTTCTGCCACTGTGGGGTGTGAGTGCGTGTTCTCCTCTAGTGCATGAGACGTTTTTGTTTTTTTTTCCTCTTCTGTTCTTCTAACATCTTCTTCTCACTTAACGTTGACACTTGTACTGTCTCATTTCTCTCCTAATGCCCCCCCCCTTACCCTGTTTTCTTCTTCAAAAAACTACACCAGAAATACCACATCTTCCATTTGCTTCGATAACACTGCTGTATATACATGTACCTTGTAACCAGGTCGCTTCTAGTGGCAAGGTGTTTTCTCTGTGTCATGTTTTTCTGTTTTGCTTCTGCTTCAGTCCCAGAAATATGAGGTTTTACTGATATTTCGGGGGGGGTTGATGTGTATCTACTATTTGACAAATATGTAATTTTGCATTGACCGTCACCAGGTTTGTCTGCAGCTGCCTCCGTCTGCTCTGTGCCCCTGTAGCACCCATAGGTCTGTGTCGCAGCTCTCTAGTCCCTAGTCGGGTAAATGTTTTGAGTATAAGCCCATGATCACGGCCTAAAACAATAGAGACAAACCATGACATGGACTTCTGTGAGACAATGTAACCGATTGTCAGTCGGTGTCTTGTCAATCAGTGAAGTAACAACCTTTTCTTCTCCAGCTGTGGCCGCTTCTAGGAGTTTTTTGTGAAAAAGAGGGCATGTGAAGAGAGGGTGAGGCCAGGGAGAGCAATAGCAATCAATAGTTGAGGAGCAGCTGCAGTTGATATGAGCTTTTGTTGGTGTGTTTGGATGCAAGGCTTTGCATAGTTCTGAAAGGTTGGACAGCCTTCGTGCCAGTCGTCCATTCAGCGTCGAAGATCACTACTTCAAGAGCGGACACAGATCATTTGAGGATGGTATTTCCTGCTGACTGTGCCCTTACAAGAACTGTGTGGCTGTCTGTTGACTCATTTTGTCTTTCAGATCTTCCCAGGCAGACCATCTGACTAGCCATGGATTTTAAATGTCTAACAGATGTCGCGAAAAGAGCTTAATGGAATAAATGACTGTGCACTTGAATGTAAACATATGGGACTTTCCCAGACCAATTCACAGCAGATCAACCCCCCCCCGGCATGCTGAAAAATGATGCAATGCTGCAGTAATGTTTAGGTCTCTTGTCTCAGGTGGGACCTGACGGGTGCTTCCCTTCTAAACTCTAAACGTTTCCTTTCAGGTTGCTCTTCAAAAGAGTTGGTACGTTTCTTGAAGTCTGTTTCTTCTATGTGAATACTTGTTTTTTGGCAGAATATGTCCACCTGGCAATGTGCCTAAAAAGAATGAATACCACTGACTCCCCACATATTCTTCTTTAGATTCTGTGAAATGTGTCATGGGCTATACTCAAAGGTTTACTACCATTGAACACAAGGTAGCGCCGCGCTCTGCATGGGTTCAAAGTCTCTGGTCTCGTTTGTGAGTTTTTTCTCTTTGTGATGTTTGACATGTACACCAGCTTGTAGACATGCTTGGCTGCTGCAGCTTTTTTGTTTTTACTCCACAAACATAAGCTGTAACTGACCACCACTTTCTATCTTTCTTTCTATCTTTCTTTCTTTCTGTCTTTCTTTCTGTCTCTATTCCTCTGCCTTTTTCTGTCTGTCTCTCTTTCATTCTTTCTCTTCCTGTCTTGTCTTTCTCTCTCCTCACTCTTTCCTAAGCATGTCCAACAAAAGAAAACTGTCTAGCCTCTGTCCCTTTTTCTCTGGTAGAACAGCATCCCTCTTGTCTCTCGGTTTTGCATTTTGATTAATCAAACACAGGCCTCTACAAAGTGTTTTGTGAAATACTACTACTGTACTCACAAAAAAAAATCAACAGTCATTGAATTGGGATTGACACTGGTTTGTACCCTTCCAAAGACATGAATTTTAAGAATAGTTTTTCTACAAGCACAGAGTCAAGTATAAGGTCTGTCTCCACTGGATGCAACTCAAGTTTTACCATTCCTATGAAACACTTTTATTTTAATCAACACTGTGATCTGAACTGGTTCATTACGGGCTCGCAGTCCAGTCTGCCACACACTACGGCAACCTGAACCCTTTTACGGCTCAAGTCTAGCTCGTGCTTTTACTTGTAGGCATTAGAATGAGGTTTTTTTTTCCATCAGATTTAAATTCAGCGACATGTCCACATTTTGATTAATGTATATTGGGTACTTTACACAGAGGGTTACTAAACAGGATGTGACACACAGACAGACGTAAAAATGAGATGAATTTAACTGCTCCCTTTTACACTTTTCGGCCAAACTAGTATGAACTTTTAGGTGTTTTCGGGGCCAACATAGTCTACTCTAGACTACTTATAGTTAGTTGGTATTACAAGTTGTGAATTTGCAACTCAACATAACTGCACACCTGCACGAGAGTTTCCCCCTCACTGAATTTGTTGCCCCTTAAACTCTCCTATTATTGACCAAATAAAACCTGCGCCCTCAGTTTTTAATCTGTGTTGTTACCCATTTGTTAAAATTCAAAACACACATGTATCATTACTGAATGTGACTAAATGCTTGCTCCCTGTCCCTTCTCCCTCCCTCCAGATCCGGGTGGTGAATGCATTCCGCAGCTCCATCTCCCTCTATGAGGGGCTGGAGAAGCCCGAGTCGCGATCATCAATCCACAACTTTATGACCCACCCTGAATTTCGGATTGAGGACTCTGAGCCCCATATTCCCCTTATAGATGACACTGACGCAGAGGACGATGCCCCGACCAAGCGCAACTCTGCAAGCCCCCGCAACACCACGCCCACGCCGCCCTCGCCCACCACCGTTGTCCCCACCACGCCGGTCTCTCCCTCCCCAAACCAGAACAATAACGCTGTGGAAAGCAGTAACCACCTCCTCCCAGAGGGCCCCAAATCAGGGACCCTCTCGGCCCCAGGGAGCCCCCTACACAGCCTGGAGACCTCCCTTTGATCTGACCCCGCGCCACGCGTCACCACCACTTTTCTACCCGCCACCAAGGAGCTCAACTCAGACAAAACGAACGAACACTTGCAGAAGAGAGACGAAGGGCTAAGAGGAGAGCGGAGTCTTGTGTGAGCTTGGCTTTGGCTGGACTAAAAGAACAGCAAACATTCAGAGGAATGTACGGCTTGGTGTGGATGCTTTGGTCTTCTTTTATTTTAGGTTCTTATTAATACCCCGCTGCAACACAAGGACTGTCTTCACCCCTCCCTCCTTGGTAACTTTTGTTTTTCTCGGTAAACAAGGGGTGATTATAAACTCAGATTGAAAGTGACCTGTTTTTATTATTCTATTATTATTATTATTATTATTATTATTATTATTTTAATTAAGATGGGGAGGTCCTCCTCCTGGCTTGAAGATCGTCTGTAAGAATTATGAAAGAATCTTTAGCTTCTCTTTTATCTGAATGGTGTTGTATATTTATCTCTTTGGCCCTTGCTCATTCAAAACTTATTTCTGCTCCATTGGCTGTTAATATTTTGAGTTATTTATGTTTTTGGAAAAAAGCAGGTCTGTTTACAAAGTTTGTAGATACTTTTTTTCTGTTTGTAGGCAAAAGAGCTTCCTGATGTATGATGCAGAAAACTGGGACAGAATTAAAAAAAAAAAAATGAATGAGAGGATTATTTCAGATACTGCTGTATTTTCAGGAAAAAAGGGTGTTTCTATTGAAACTTAACTATTTTTGCCTGCAAGTTTTGTTATATATTTGTAGATAAATGTAGAATCTTCTAGCCAAACCGATAAACACTAAGGCTTGTATAGAAAAAGGTCCTCCGGGTGAGGTGTTTTCACAGGAGACAGGACGGGAAAGACATTTAGGGCCTCTGTCCAATAACTGCTATAAATATTTACTACTTCCATTTCTTCGATAGTTTTCATGTGCACAAGACCTTCTGGAGTTCTGGATTCTCTTTTCATTCATTATGTTGTGTTCAAGGATTTCCACATGTTGAAAGGTTCACTCATTAAAAGGGAGTTGAGAATAAATCTGGGCCTGTATTTAGCAAGCATCTCAGACTGACACCTAGAATTATGCTGAAACAAAGTCTTACCTCGAAGTTGGACATGAGGACCTTATGAAGCCTCCTACAGTCGCTTTCAGCAGGAAGTAGTTTAGATTGTTGTGGTTTTACACCGCTATCGTACTGTAAAATGTCTTGTAGTAGTTATTAGTTACGTTCTAAAGAGGCTGATACTGATTATTTGATGCAGGAAAAATGTGCTTTTATGACTAATTTATGCATGTTAAGGCTACAAAAATTGTTTTTGCCAAAGCTCATAAAACCCTCAAAAGACTTAAAGTTCAGTTGTTGTTTTTTTTTTTATGACCACTTGAGTTCAAAGTAACGCTGTACTCAGCCAGTGCGCATATTTATTTTTCAGTAAGAAGTTCATATTAATGTGCCTTGGCTACAATAACAATTTAGACAATGCTTTGTCCCATCATTGGCCATCTGCAGGTGACTCCTCACAGATGAACACTGTTACTCCTCTAGCTAAAAGAAGGACCTCAATCTGATCATTCTGGGCCAGTTGTGACTGATTCTCTCTCTGGATGCTTGATAAATATGGACCCTGGTCATTTTTTTTTTATATAATTAGTGTTTTAATTTATTTATTTTTCTCACCAAAACCTTAGCCCCCTACCAATGTACAATATTGACATTTGTTTACTCAGGCATAGAAAAAAATATTTAATTTAAAAGAAAAAGGAATCTATAAAGAACCTTTTAACTTCAGATTTTGTGTATTTAGATAGTGAAACATTGTATTGGTTAAAACAAAGAGTGAATTATTTGCATATTTCATTCAATCTTTTAAGATCATGCCTTAGGAAAAACTTAATTTTACTCCTGCAAGTTCTGTTTTGTTGACATTTTTAAAATTAATTTGTTTTTTTTCATCAACCCTGTCCATAAGACTCCTTTCACCATGGATAAATGTTGCCACATTTGATTTGTTTGTAAAATATTTTTGACACCTGGTGTACTGGAAACGCTATAGAATTGGACATGTGCATTTTTCAAGAATAAAGACTAGGCATACACTGGTATCTATCTGCACAGGGTACTTTATTTCATAGCGTTCCTTGGGGGAAAATAATTTTGATACAAATCATAAAGTGTACCTTTGTATTTTTATGAAAATACTGATGATACCTTTCATCGTACTAAACCAATTTTGGATGATTTGACACCAATCATGTTATATGGGGAGGGTTTTGGCCACTAAAATGTGTGTTCTGGAATATTCATCTCAGGGTGCAATTGGTGTAAAATAGAGAACAAGCCTCTTTTCGTTTCTATATTACCACACTAAATGAAATGTTTGGGACGGTGCTTGTCAGCCACACAGGATGATTCGGGCAGCAGGCTGCAGATTCTTCTTGCAGCCTGCTGGCCATCTTCACCTGAAGAGCTGTGGAGGGAAGGAAGTGGAGATGTTAAACCGCAACGTTCTCTGAGGAAATACTTTGTTTTACAGATGACAAAATAGCAGCTAGGATTACATACAAAATGAGAAATTGAAAAGGCAGAATCCATGTAAGGAGTTTGTTCTGTAGCTTCTTCCTGTAATGGGAATGAATGTTTTTCCATCTCTTTTATGGATTTTTTTTTTTTTTTATCTTTTAACATTTGGAAATAAAAGTACTTCATGTCTGTTTATCTTGAGCATTTTAAATGGATATCGTGATTGGATTTACATTTGAAACTTGTTGAGTAATGTGTATGGTTTTTAAAAATAAAAAATGTATTTAGCCTAACTGCAGGGCCATGTTTTTCATTTACCATGCAGTATTTATGGAATATTATGCATTCAAAAGTGGTCTATTACATTGCTGCAGGCAAGCAAACGTGTTGCAGAAAATCTCGGACAGCTGCTTCTCTGCATAATTGCCAAATAACTATTGGATTATAGCTAATGAATAGAGGAGCCAGATCGCAAAATGAGTACAGTGTAAACTCTCATTCTCTGAATAGCCTACATAGGCAAATATATCTAATAACTCTGGCATTATCTTTTAATTCTAAATTATGATGAGAGCTTTTTTGATAGGAATTGATTGATAGCATTATAACCTCTTTGGCTCCCCCACGACTAGACTTCCCTCGCAGATTTTTAAGTGACTTCATCCTGACTGCTGATGAATTCTCAAATTAACCATTATACCCCTATAATGGAAATATGTAGGCTACAACTAAATGGTGCTCAATTATATTGACATTTAGATAGACTGACTAATGTTAAACTATGTCCGAAAGGGCGCCTGTAGCTCATGAGGTAGAGCAGGGGCCCCTTTTTAGTATACTTCTCGATGCAGGGGCCGCAGGTTTGTCTCCGCCCTTTGCTGCATGTCATCCCCTTCTCTCTCCCCTTTCATGTCTTCAGCTGTCCTTTATAAATAAAGGCCTAAAAAATGCTAGAAAAACAACATCTACCCAGATGGGGCAATAAATAAAAAATGTCTCTTGTCTTGTATGTGTGTATTATTCACTGTAGTTTGCCTAATTTATCAAAATTTATAAATAAAACTAACTTGCTAATTAGTCAAACTTCTCATTTAAAATAGTTCACGGCATAGACTGTAATTGAATAATTTTCTAAGTTTGGAGTCTATGATTGGAGTAAAAATAAACAAAAAATCAATCTGGAAATATTGGGTGATCTAACTAACATCTGTGTGTGTGTGTGTGTGTGTGTGTGTGTACAAATACACATTGGCAGTGAATATTGCACAGAGGACCGGTACCTCAGACAATATGCCCCGAGACATTGTGCATGTGCAGCACTGTGGTGGAAACAGTATTCAGATTAGTTAAGTCAAAGTACTAATACCACATTGTGAAAAACTCCACTACAAGACTAAAGTCCTGCATTCAAAACCTTACTTAAGTAAGTATTATCAGCTTAATTTACTTAAAGTATACAAATGGTCCCTGTCAATGTTTTACTATATATATATATATATATATATATATACTGTATAAATGATGTTTTTGGATTAATATTATTGCTGCATTAGTCTCACATTGCCGAAATCTCCACAGCTGTGTCAGCACTGGAGAATGCTGCTGCATTAATGTGGATGTTGCATTTTACAGCTGTGGATGTTTGAGTTTGTGCTGATGTTAACTTATTTATATAGTGTTGGGTAGTTCAATCTTAGAATCAGAATGCATTATTGATCCCCTCAGGGTAATTATTTAGTTGCAGTTGCTCACAGTCAGATTCAAGGTAAATTAAGTGTAAGAAAAGAGCAAGTCAAAAAGTGTATAAAGTAACATAGCTAATAAATAAATAAAAATGTTAAGTAGAAGTAAAGTGAGAAAAAGGTTACAATAAAGATTTGTTTAAAAAAATTTTTTTAAATGGATTAAGTACAGTACGAACATAACTAAGTGCTGTGTGAATAGAAGTAGCAGCAGTGAATAAATTACACCTTTGCACATGTAGCTGATAAATTATTGAACCCAGTAATTATTATACATTATTATGCATGGATATTGTGATGTGGAGATACGTGCTGTGAGACCGGTTTTGACACTACGCGTGTAACACAGAGGGAAGAGTTATAAAGTGTGATGGCCACAGGCAGGAGCGGCCTCCTGTGGTGCATCATGGGTGTCTGAGTCTGTCGCTTCTTCTTCCGTATGTCATAAATAATATCATTGTATATTAGGCCATACATATTTTATTTAAATATCATGGGCTGTGCCATAAAAACGTCATAATAGGTTATAGTGCATCATAAAATGTCATAGTAGCTATAGTAGCCTATGTCATAAACATTTTCAAAAAAGGCAATGCCATTAAAAGGTCATAAAAAAGGTCAAAGTAGGCTAAAGAATGTCATAAAAAGAGTTTTACCTACAGTATATGTCAGCCTTTTATTCAAAGTAATTGGGTCACATAAACACACCATTTTCTATTTATTTTAGAAAAATGGTCATGTTAGGCTTTGTAGCCTTCTTCCATAATCAGACTTTGCAATCCGGATTTCATCGACTGTGAGGACATTAGTTAATTGTTTGTGCCAGCACTTTCACCACACTTACAGCAAGTGGCAGTGTTGTCATACTCGAGACCGGTCTTGGTCTCATGCAAGACCACTTTTCGAAGGTCTCGGTCTCATCTCGGAATCGAATATATTTCTCGATCTTGTCTCTGGATTTTATTTCAAGACCAGTCAAGACCACAACTTCAAGGATAACTCTAAATTGCCTGTGTATTTTTTTTCTAAGTAAGGTTTTAATGCTTCCTGGATGGAAATTAACATGTTGTTTTGTATGATGCCGAACATTGTATAACATGTTTGTAAAATTTGCACAAAAAACAAAAACTAAATTACCTGTGTATCGTCTGATTTGTGCTATATTAACATAGGTATAAGCCTACTGTGATTGGATGTGAAACGTCCTCAAATGCAACCAATATCTTAACTCTTTTCTAATTTCAAATGTGTATAAGGTCATTAGCATGGGCGATTTTCGACATTTTTCGGACTTATATAAACGACCACACGTTGTGTTAATCATATTAACAGTATGCCTCCGAAAATTCATAAATTCATTTTGGAACGGGTTCAATTTTTTTGTAATATGAGACCAAAGAACTCCTTCAGGTAAAACCTACACCGTCTCTCGCCCAATGCCCCCGCCCCCCTGTAATCCTGGATAAAGCGGTTAGAGACAGGCCTGGGGATTGTTGCTTAATCCATGAATAGTTTATGTTACAGCCTTCAGAAAACTTACTTTTTCAGGGGCTTTAAAATGACTTTAAAAAAAAGCCCCTTTGATCACAATTGTGTGATCAAAGTGGTTGCCAATTAAGTTTCCTTATGATCTGTTCATTGAATAATCGATTTATAACGTCAACTCGAGTCTCGACATATAGGCTTTGAATACTAATCTCAACGTTATGTGTAGTTACACATCCGCACCAGCAGAGGGCAGTACTTCTCTTTGGGGCCTCTGCGTGTAGCGCTTTAAACAAAGATTAGATGAGTCACTCGTCTTAGTTTCTTAACGGGTAAAACCAGAGACTGCATAGGTGAAACCCATACAACTAAACCTTTGGGGAACCCGGAAGTATCAACAGAGTGAGACGTCTGCGTTTGTTTCTCTTTTCTTCGAACCGCGGATCCTTTCCGCTCTGCAGGAATTCCTTGTGCACTGACTGGACTCCAAACACTGGGCGAAGGTCTGCTAACGGCAGGTCGCGACAGTTCTGTGAGTAGCTACTGCAGTCTGCTACAGTGTCAGCTTCTTAAAACCAACAGGACCTGTTTTTAGAAAATGTAGACTCAGTATAGTGTGGGGGTTAGAGCTGTGTTAGGCTCTCCTGGGTTGGACGTTATCGAAGGTTCCCGTTAAATCGCTCAGTTTTTACCTGATAACTTACTGTAACGTCGGATGCTTGTTTGAGTGACATGTATCTCAGTCAGCGGGGTTTCTTAGCTATTTCTTGACAGAGAACCCCAAACAGATGCACATTTCATGATAGGCCTTACTGTATACAGTAATGTGTTGCTACAACGAGGTGGTGATGCAGAGATTTATTCCACCCTGCGTCTGATCACGCCTCCGTGCGTGGTCTGTAGGAAGCTCCATTCACTTAAACCTATCTTTCACTTCATTGTTGTCTTTTTTTTTTTTAGAGGCAGGAATGAGACTCCCCTACCGCTGAGCTCAAGATGAGAGAGTGGTGGGTTCATGTGGGTTTGATCTGCATCCCGCTGGTGGCCGTGTACCTGCACATCCCGCCCCCTCAGCTGTCACCTGCCCTGCAAAAGTGGCATAGTGCCGGGGAGGTGTTCCATTTCAGAGGCAGGGAGATCTTCTACAGAGGTAAGAGGGAGACACAGTAGCATTGTTAAATACCCCCATGGGTTGTCAAGAGTGTTGTAATGGTATCTAACTGTGGCTATGGCTGACAACAGTTATTGTTTTCATTATCCTTTCAATTTATGGTTAATTGTTTAACTTAATAAATAATATACAGTACTTAAGTGTCAAATACTTGTCAGTTAATTTGCACTTTAGTAGTTGATCAATTGGCGAGTCATCTTAGCTTCAAATGTGGCTTTTCAGAGACATAAATCAAACATAATCTTTGTCACCGCACATCGTCACACATCATCATTAATGCCAGCAGTCACATTTATACTTGGAATAAAACATGCAAATATGGCACTGTGCCTTCTTTGTGTTGTAAACGTATTTGCCTCCATGCCTATACATACATGCATTTCTCTTTTCTCCTTAAACCAGATTCCTACGGGGCTTTGGGAAGCTCCGATGTGGTCATTCTGCTCCATGGCTTCCCCACCTCCAGCTTCGACTGGAACAAGGTACCCACTGCACACGCTCAGTAGCTAATCAACACACCTAAACACCATAGGAAAAATGTAGGGCCTTTATGTGAACAAGCCAGAGACCAAATGCTGTGTGTATTTTTCCATACAGATTTGGGAGCCACTCACACAGCGCTTCCATCGAGTCATTGCACTGGACTTCCTGGGCTTTGGCTTCAGTGACAAGCCTGTGAGTAAAATCTTGTGTCAGTTTAAATGTCTTTATTTTATAGATTCATTTAGTAAAATCATGTTTCTGAGATTTCCTGCTTGGTGCTCTGTGACTGTACTTACCCATAACTTATTATCTCCTGTGCCTGACCATCCCAGCGACCCCACAGGTACTCCATCTTCGAGCAGGCCAGTGTGGTGGAGGCCCTAGTGGCTCACCTGGGTCTGAGCAACCAGCGAGTGAATCTGGTGTCCCATGACTATGGAGACACTGTGGCCCTGGAGCTGCTCTTCAGGTATATGCATGTGCCAGTGTATTTATGTAAATTGTCAAAAACAGAGTAACATGATGAATTGCTGACCGCCCTTCCCTCTCTGTTGTTTTTATTTTTATTTAAACCAGGACTGACCAAAACCGCACAGGACACCTCATCATTAACAGCCTGTGTCTTTCTAATGGAGGTACAGTGCCGTCTGTTGTCTTGGGGCATGTTTTCAGCACCAACAGCATTGTGTAATCAGTGAGGTAGAAAAAGAATACATTTTTCATAACAAGACCTCCATTTGATCATTATTCTGATCTGGTTTGATCATAACTATTAAAGTCATTTATTAATTTTTCTGGATCTTGCTTCTAAATTGTGAAGGTTTTCTGCTTTCATATCATTGTACATTCATCACAAAGTCCCGGCCAATGCTGACTTTCATTTCCAACAGGATTATTCCCAGAAACACATTACCCGCGTTTGCTGCAGAAGGTGAGTCACCTTTGTTTTCTTCATCCTACTCTTCAGCTCATGTGGAATCCTGTAATGATGACTTTAGAAAGCTGAATTTGGTGTCAAAGTTCTCACTGAGACATTTCTGTTTTGCCTCCAAAAGCTTCTGAAGGACTCTAGTTTTCTGGCTCCAGTTCTGACCCGTCTCACCAACTATATGATCTTCCAAAAAGGGTAAGAGAACCAGAGTGGTGTTCCAGATTAGGAAGATTGAACTAAATGTTTGTACCAGTATGCTGTTGCAAAAATTAACTTTTTGTTGACTGCTAGGATTGGAGACGTGTTCGGCCCGTACACGCAGCCCACAGACGCTGAGTTCTGGGACATGTGGACAGGTTTACGCTACAACGACGGCAACTTAGTGATGGACAGGTGTGTGTGGTAGTGTATTTGCTTTGTGTTCAAATGGATTTAATTATCCTTGTTCACACATTTTGTCTTCTCCTTCTCTTTCAGTATTCTGCAATACATCAACCAGAGATTAAAACACAGAGAGCGATGGGTGGGCGTGCTCACTTCCACCTTTGTCCCACGTGAGTTCACAGTTTCATCATGTTAATAAATCAGAGGGTGGAAGCTCTATTGTGTAGGCCAAACACTTACCCTAAGGTGTATTTAACCAGCAGCCTCGGTTGGAGAACCACTGACGTTAAGCTGCTTAGCCTGCTAGGAGAAGCTTCGTAGTCCATCTGTGATCCCGAGCTCAGGAGGAGGGAGTAGGGGGTAGGAATGTGTGTGTGCTACTGACACAGACCTCATGTGGAATGCAGCTAGAAGGCATTAGGTCCCATTCAGACCAAAATAAGTAATCTGGCGATTTGCTGCAGGGTTAAGCAGCAGTGTGTGGGAGCGTCACTAAAACGGCCCATTTGTGTGATGTGCTGTTGTGTTCTTTTAACCCCCAATGTAGCACAAGTAGACTTTATATTTCACCGTTACTGTTTTCCATCAGATCGTTTATTGATCTTGACGTTTCAGCTTCATGTCCCAGAGAAAGAAAATCGACTGCGCTTTGTTGTTTGGGAAACATTTAGCTGTTGCACAATCTTCTAGGCAGTTCAGGGCCTGAGTTTCATGTTTTAAAACGTTCTTGTGGCAGCAATAGAAGCAGTAAAGTTTCCTGTTTCCTGTACGGGACTCTCAACCACCTCAAAACTGATTGCCGCTTACATGATTGGCCACCTCAGAGTGACGGGGGGTCGCGTTTCTCCAAAAGTTGATTCAGTTTAAATTTTTAGCCGCAGCACGCTGTGTTTTTTGCACATTCCCCCTGCGGCAATTCAAAATGAACGGAAAGACCTGCATTTTTGCCGCACCATCTGACGACCGATGCAGGCTGTGTGGATGCCCACTTAGTTGTGGTTTCTGAGCTGGTTCTTCAGAATCATCGTATCAGTGAGTAAATGTGTCGAGTGGTTAAGGAAATAATGTGGCGTCCTGCAAGATATAAGTGCTTAAATCAGAAACTGGTCGGTTCACCGGTATCCACAGCTTCTATTTTTTATTATTATCCTCCAATTTTAAACCAAGCCACCCTCCTTAAAGACTTCTCTTTTGTAACACTTCTCCTTGTCTTTCAGTGCACATGATCTACGGACCCCTGGACCCTGTCAACCCTCATCCTCAGTTCATCCGTCTTTACCAGTGAGTGACCCCGCCTCTGATACTTAAGCCTCGTTCAGATTATCAGTAGTACGCTCATCTCCTGCCGGCAGATCTTTGTTCAACTCATTTGCTGGCTGTGAATTAGGAAGAATTACAGATAATCTGAACTCTGTACTTATTTTCTGCCATTTTCTGTGATTTGAGCTGAACAACATGAAGTCTCCACAAAACATGTTGTTTGGAGATGAAATAAAATAATAATGTCTGCTGCAATTACAAATAATTCTTCTTTATTTTATTATTATTATTTCACTTTTTATAGTATGTCGAAAAAAGTTTAAAAAAGTCATACTATAGTGTGTTGATAAAAGTAAAAAACAGTCATAGTATGTCAAAGAAATTGATAAAAAGTAATAATATATGTTGATAAAAGTCATAGTATAGTATGTCAAAAAAAATAAAAAGTTATAGTATAGTATGTCGAAAAAAGTCGTTAGTCCTGCAGTGGCCCGGGTTCGAATCCAAATTTAACATGTCAAAAAAGTCATATAAAATATGTCAAAAAATTTAAAAAGTCATTGTATAGTATGTAAAAAAAAAAGTCATAGTATGGTATGCTGAAAAATGTTTAAATAAGGTCATAGCGTAGTCTGTTGAAATTTAGAAAAAAAAAAGTCAAAGTATCGACAAAGTAAAAAAAAGTCATTGTATAGTATGTCGAAAAAAGTCGTCAAACGTAATAGAATAGTATGTCGAAAAAAAGTAAAAAAAAAAAAAAAAAGTATATTATGTTGAAAAAAGTCATAAAGAGTAATAGTATAGTATGTCAAAGAATTCATTAAAAGTCATGGTATATTATGTCAAAAAAAGTAAAAAAAAAAAAAAAGTCACAGTATTGTATGTAACAAAAAAATGTCATGTTGAAAAAAGTATAAAAAGGTCATAGTAAGTATGTCGAAAAAGTTTTTAAAAGTCATAGTATAGTACGGCTAAAAAAAAGTCATAGTATGTCAAAAAAGTCATCAAAAGTAATAGTATAGTATGTCCGAAAAAGTAAAAAAGTCACAGTTTAGTATTTTAAAAAGGTATTGACAAAAGTAAAAAAGTCATAGTCTAGTATGTTGAAAAAAGTAATAGTTTAGTATGTGAAAATGTCATAGTATAGTATGTCGAAAAAGTAAAAAACTATTTAATAAAAATCATATCATAGTATGTAAAAAAAAAAAGTCATAGAATAGAATGCCGAAAAAAAACGTTTAAATAAGGTAATAGTGTAGTATGTTGAAAACAGTTTTTTAAAAGTAATAGTATAGTATGTCGAAAAAAATCATAAAAAGTCATAATATATATTGAAAAAGTTATAAAAGTCAGAGTATAGTATGTCCAAAATGTAAAAAGTCATAGTATAGTATGTAAAAAAAAAAAAAAAAGTCATTGTATAGTATGTTGAAAAAGTAAAAAAGGTCATAGTATAGTATGTAAAAAAATAAAATAAAAGTTCATAGTGTAGTATGTCGAAAAAAGTTTAAAAAAAGTAATAGTATAGTATGTCAAAAGAATTCATAAAAACTCATATATGTTGAAAAAAGTCTCTGTATGTCGACAAAAGTTTTAAAAAGACATAGTATAGTATGTCAAAAAATGTCAGAAAAACTTATGATATATGTCAAAAAGTCATAGTGTAGTCTGTCAAAAAAAAGTTATAAAAGTCAGAATATAGTATGTCCAAAATGTAAAAAAAAAAAAAAAGTCATATTATAGTATTTAAAAAAAGGTCATAGTATGCAAAAAAAGTTTAAAAAAGTCATAGTATAGTATGGTGAAAAAGTAAAAAAGGTCATAGTATAGTATGTTAAAAAAAAAAAAAAAAAATGTTCATGTTGAAAAAATTCATAAAAATTCATATATGTCAAAAAGTCATAGTGTAGTCAAAATAATATTGTTGAAAAAAGTTATAAAAGTCAGTGTAGTATGTCCAAAATGTAAAAAAAAATCATAGTATAGTATGTTGAAAAAGTAAAAAAAGTCATGGTATAGTATGTCGAAAAAATCATATAAAAGTCACAGTATAGTACTGTATTTCAACAAAAGTTTTAAAAAGACATAGTATAGTATGTCAAAAAAAGTAAAAATAAGTCATAATATATGTCAAAAAAGTCATAGTGTAGTCTTCGAAAAGTTATAAAAGTCAGAGTATAGTATGTCCAAAATGTAAAAAAAAAGTCATATTATAGTATGTAAAAAAACAAATCATAGTATGCTAAAAAAGTTTAAAAAAAGTCATAGTATAGTATGTCGAAAAAAGTTTTAAAAAAGTTATAGTATAGTATGTCAAAAAATTCATATAAAAGTCAAAGTATAGTACTGTATGTTGACAAAAGTTTTAAAAAGACAGTATAGTATGTCAAAAAGTAAAAATAAGTCATACGATAGTATGTTGAAAAAAGTAATAGTATAGTATGTCGAAAAAATTCATAAAAAGTCATAATATATGTCGAAAAAAGTTTTAAAAAGACATAGTATAGTATGTCAAAAAAGTAAAAAAAGTCATACAATAGATGTTGAAAAAAGTCATAAAAAGTAATATAGTATGTTGAAAAACTTCATATAAAAGTCACAGTATAGTACTATGACTTAAAAATAAGTCATAGTATAGTATGTCAAAAAAGACATAGTATAGTATGTCAAAAAAGGTTTAAAAAAGACATAGTATAGTATGTCATAGCATGTCGAAAAAAGTCATAAGAAGTAATAAAGTATGTCACAGTATAGTACTGTATGTTGAAAAAAGTTATAAAAAGACATAGTATGGTATGTCCAAAATGTAAAAAAGTCATATTATAGTATGTAAAGAAAAAAGTCATAGTATGTCGAATCGAGTCGTATGTTGGAAAAAGTCATATAAAAGTCATCAAAATAATATTGTTGAAAAAAGTTATAAAAGTCAAAGTATAGTATGTCCAAAATGTAAAAAAAATCATAGTATAGTATGTCCAAAATGTAAAAAAAATCATAGTAGAGTGTGTCAAAAAAGTAAAAAAGGTCATAGGATAGTATGTTAAAAAAAAAAAGTTCATATGTCGAAAAAAGTTTAAAAGGTAAACAAAATTCATATTAAAGTCAAAGTATAGTACTGTATGTCGACAAAAGTTTTAAAGACATAGTATAGTATGTCAAAAAGTAAAAAATAAGTCATACGATAGTATGTTTAAAAAAGTAATAGTATAGTATGTCGAAAAAATTCATAAAAGTCATAATATATGTCGAAAAAATTCATAAAAAAGTCACAGTATAGTACTGTATATCGACAAAAGTTTTAAAAGACATAGTATGTCAAAAAAGTAAAAAGAAGTCATACGATAGTATGTCGAAAAATGTCATAAAAAGTAATAGTATAGTATGTCGAAAAATGTCATAAAAACTCATAATATATGTCGAAAAAAAGTTATAAAAGTCAGAGTATAGTATGTAAAGAAAAAAGTCATAGTATGTTGAAACATAGTGTAGTATGTCGAAAAAAGTCATAGTACAGTATGTTGGAAAAAGTCATATAAAAGTGAGAGTATAGTATGTCCAAAAAATTCAATTCAATTCAATTTTATTTATAGTATCAATTCATAACAAGAGTTATCTCAAGACACTTTACAGATAGAGTAGGTCTAGACCAGATAGAGTAGGTCTAGACTACACTCCAGAATTTACAAGGACCCAACAGTTCTAGTAGTTTCCTCCAGAGCAAGCAACAGTGCGACAGTGGCGAGGAAAAACTTCCTTTTAGGCAGAAACCTCGGACAGACCCAGGCTCTTGGTAGGTGGTGTCTGACGCCCGGTTGGGGTTAGAATGAAGAGTGGCAATAACAAAAATAGAAAAACAAAAAAAAAGTTAAAAAAAATGTCATATTATATAAAAAAAAAAAAAAAATACATGTACTAGTAACATTGCCTCTACACCACCATCAATACACTATTATTAATTTCCATCTTTGTTGTAAAGAATAATCACTAGTCAGAAATGTTGAATATTTGGTTTAAATTGGGTTTTTTACTTATTGTTTGAGTGGAAATAAGAACATTACACAACTGCCAATTTCTGCCAAAGAAGGTTTTTCTCTAGTTTATAAAACATTAAAAAAAAAGAGCTCATAACTGGATTCAAACCAACAACCTTTGTAATTAGGCATCAATAGATTACCTCTACCCCATCATCAGATCACTGTGATGAGTCGTCATCTTTGTCTTAAAATATAATCACTAGTCAGAAATGTTGAACATTTGGTCTAAATCGGGCTTTCTACTTATTGTTTGAGTGAAAATAAGGACACATCCAGCACAAGAAAATGATGCTATCTGCATCGTATGGTATTTTGGGGCATTTTAGTAGCGATGACAGAAAATAAGAATTTGACTTTTAACGAAGTTTGACTGCTGGGTTTGAAACCACAAAGCCGTCAGTGTTTATGTGCTCTCAGTCGCTAATCATCTAATTCTTCTCAAAAATGCATCTTTTTCTTGCAGGCAACTGGTCCAGAGGTCGACGGTCACCATTTTGGATGAACACATCAGTCACTATCCTCAGCTGGAAGATCCCACTGGCTTCCTCAATGCGTATTTCAACTTTATTCACTCTTTCTGAAGGGATACCAAATGCAAATTCATGAATTATTTCAGACCCTTAACAAGCGGTTTGGTACTTTAGCAACACTTCGAGGTGATAAACAGCCACGTGTGGTGCAGTGACTTTCCCTGATGACTGTAACCAGGAGTAATGCTGCATCAGTCTGAGATTTATTCACGAGTCATGGGCTAATCTACCAGCATCAAACCCTAAAATATCAACTACCCGGAAACATTATTTGTTGTACTTAATGTAACAACTGAATCACTAATCTGATGGTAACACTGCTAGTTTATGGACCCTCTTTCAACAGGATAGTGAAAGTTATAGGTTTTTCTGTTGCTCTTTTGAGTCCTGCAATCAGCTGCACTCTAAATTAATTTTGATGATTTTCTACATTTCTCCTGATGTCAATGAAAAACCTAAATGTCAACTTTTCTTCAAATAAAACTAGTTTTGTATAAAACAAGTGTCTGAATGATAGAAACTTTATGTACTTAGACAGTCAGAATTTATTGAAGATTTGACAAAGAAAGCATGACGAGCAGACAAAATGAAAGAGGGAATAAACACGTTTTAGTACATAAACTAGACTTAATAAAACATGTTTATTTTTGGATAGTGTCAGCATAATAAACAATATTGTACATTTGATTTTTTAGAGCTGTGGAAAAGATCTAAGTAATGTCTCAGAGAGTTTGTCGTGCAGAGATGAAAGGTCTGGTGGTTGTGTAGGCATGGCGCTGCATCGCTTTAGCCGACGGAGGCCAGGATGACGTCGACGACCGTCTCTTCATCGCTGCGAACAGTCACCTGCATGGTGACGCCGTCGGCCAGCGCCAGGCGAGCACGAACCAGCACATCATGACCCCCCCGAAACACACCTGAGAAGGAGGGAGGGAGAGCACTCAATGGCCAATCAAATCACACCTGACCGAACCTCGATTCACCAGGTCACTTATATTTTTATACACAAACTGGATAGATTATAGTTAACAGAAATTAGGTAATTTGTTCTTAAATCTAATTGTACACAAAAACAATATGTTACAGTGTAGTACTGTTAAGTAAACTTCACACAATTTTGGAATCCACTAAAATCTAAACTGAATCTGCCATTTGTAGATATGACGTTACATGAGAGATAACTTTATCTTGCATCCTGGCTAAATTCCGTTTTTAAAGGAAACAATTTGTCAAAAAAAAATTAATAATAATAATACACATTTAAGAAGATCTAGCAGTGACAACAACCATCCTGACATCAACCCACCAGCAAGGAAGAGGACATGCGAGTTCTTATTTTCGGGAACTTTGTCAGAGCGCTCACATGGCTGCATTCCCAGGAAGCTGATGATGTTACCCACCGCCTCTGTAAAAGAAAACCATGGTTGAGTCACGTAACACACTGGGCTTCAGTTATTGCATAAAGCTTTAATGACATAACATGTTTTGTAAATCTCTCTGCAAGCAGTTATTTGCAAAAACTACACAAAAAGTTATGAAACTTGACAAATGATTGAATGATTTCAGCCCTAAAGCTCTAACTTACCGTCTAGAGTTCGTACAGACGCCAGGGCAAAAGTCTCTTCCTTCTCAAATTCGTCTCCCACTTCTTCCCACGCTGCACCGAAGTTCGGTTTCAAAACCTTCTGGATGTGGTCTGCAACCGTTACCTCCAGATCCTCCAGCTGAAGAAGAGCAGGATACGAGACGCAGGAACGATAAGGAGAGAGGCAAAGAGGAAAACAAAGACAACAAAGAGAAAGAAAGAAAAAAAAAAAAAAGAAGGAAAATTTACATTGATGACTATGCACAACATAAGAAATTTTGTTTTAAAAGTTTGAGGGTGTGTTATGATTACATACCACGTATTCATCATCATAACCGTCATCATCAGGCTCTCCTGTGTTGGGGTCACAGTCTTTGACCAGGTACTTCATAGTACAACTGAACGTACAAGACACTGTGGACAGACAGAACACCTTAAATCTTATATACAGTCCACGCTGTTAACACACTTCGCTGCTCAAAAGCTATAATTTTGGGCCTTGTGCATGCATAAGGACGTCAATAACTGGGTCACCAATTTGTGATCTAAATGTTATGAACACAGTTTCTTTGACAGTCTGTCATTGCTCCCATGAGCCCCATAACGTCCCAGTGTTCCTACCAGCGGTGGGGTCGTCCTCGGGCAGGCGGACCAGGGTGTAGCAGGAACCCGGCTGGCTGTAGGGGAGGTTGGCTGCTGGGATGTACTGGATCACCTCGTAGGACTCCGATGGCTCCATCTGCACTACGACCTGACATACACGATACATTCATTTCAAATGCATTCCCGTGTTTTAGTTTAACTACTGTTTGAATTCTAAATACTCTGTCACTTCTCTCTTCTTCTCTTGGACTGTTTCATTTTTTTGCAGCCAAGACTAAATCAAGAGTCCAAATAAAGAAATGGAGAAAAATATAACTTCATTAAAACATAAATGATCATGAAACTCTCAGCTGGTACCTTCTGCAGGAGCTGGTCATTCAGAGTGTTTGTGCAGTCGAACTGGAACACCATGTGCCTGGCAAAAGTGTGTTTGACACAGCGCACCACATATTCTGTCTCAGCCTCCGTCAGCTGCACCTGCTCAGAAGACTTGAAGAGCGGCCCGAGACCCTGGAACTCTGGGATGGCCGCCAGTTGTTCTGTAACAGACGCAAAGCAGAGAGATTAAAACAAAAACAGAGGACAGAGAAGACCGTAATTGTATTAAAAATCACATCAGGCCGGAGTATTAAAGGGGGAAGGTGGAGAGTGGGGGTGTGGCCTAGACCAACTGCCATGCTTTGCTTTTTGCAAGCCATGATGTCTCTCTTTTTCATGGGCGGGCAAAGCAGAGAAAGGGGAGGTAACTTTGCTCCTTATGACCTCATAAGGAGCAAGATTCCAGATCGGCCCATCTGAGCTTTCATTTTTCAAAGGCAGAGCAAGATACCCAGGGCTCGGTTTCACCTATTGCCATTTCTAGCCACTGGGGGACAGCATATTAATGTTAAAAAGTGAAAATGTCATATATCAGTGTCTAATTGCATCAACTTGAATCTGATAATGGTCAGTTTTAGAATCTTACCCTGATAAATGTCCTGGCGTGACGGGGCCAACTTCTCTGGCAGTTTGCTGGTGGCAACAGAGGCAATTTCTGGAAAGAAAAAAAACAACATTGAGAAACACTCCTTAACTATCCGATTCCTGACTGTGATAGTTTCAAAGATGAGTAGAAATCCCTGTGCAGATAATTAAATAGATGTGTAGTTGTACCTGTTTTGTGTTCTGTGATAGGAGTGGTGGCCAGAGGGACACTCTTCATGTCGAAAGGTTTCTCTGTGGGCTCCAAAGTGTACTGGTGGAGGGACTTCTCCAGTCCGGGGATGGAAACAGAGAGACCTGAGAGCAACACACAGAGAAGGAAATGTTAACATTAACATTTCTGACATCACCAGCTGACTGAGATTATACATTCTGACCAGCAGTCCCTATGTGTAGCAGTTAGACAGTGTACAGAGACAGAGAGAGAGTGTGTGTGTGTGTGTGTGAGTGAGTGAGTGAGTGAGTGAGTGAGTGAGTGAGTGAGTGAGTGAGTGAGTGAGTGAGTGAGTGAGTGAGTGAGTGAGTGAGTGAGTGAGTGAGTGAGTGACTTCACCGTTGAAGATGTAGGCAGCATTTAGAGCTTTCTGCTTCTGCTGTAGCACGTTCATGTAGAAAGTAGCTCTGTCGCGCACTTCATCATCACTGTCCATCATGCATCTGTGAGAACCACCGTGTGTGTGTTAAAGTCAGACTTCATCACATATTCAAACACAAGTGTATAGTTAAGGGTCTATACAGTATTACATTTCAGAAGTCCATAACCAACTATTCAAATGTTTTTTTGTACACCCCAAATTATGAGGAAATGTGAGGGTACACAGTCATGTATAAAATAAATGAACAAATGAAAGTAAACGAGTACCGCTGCATGAGAACCAGGACGCTCGGCAGCAGATCATCATTCTGAGCTCCAAATTTAGCCAACGCACTGACTGCAGCTGAGGGTGGAAGAAGAAACAAATGTTTCAATTGGTTATAAAAATGCCATGAAAATAGTGTAAATATTTATCAATAAACTGGAATCCATGCACTTTGATTTTAGAGATCCGCCTCTGGAGTGGAGAAAGGTTGGGGCAAAATGAGTGACATTACTAAACATTGAGAGGCTCCCACAGTAATACCACTCCATCTCACCTGCACGAACAGCCTCGCTCTCCAGCACCACTCGGTTGAAGATGAAGCGGATGTACTTGGAGGGCTGGGGGGTGCGTGGGCCCTCTTTGCCCAGTAGATGCAGGATCTTTGTGGCTAGCACAGTGTGCTCGCAGTCCTCGATGAACTCGCACAGGTGGGCCAAGCCGGTCTCTTTGCTTTCTGGGTTGTCCTCGATGATGCTGATGATGCAGTCCACGATGGCCCGCTTGTACTCAAAACCACCCTGCGGGGAGAGGAATGTAAGTTGTAAACACAACTGCAACACACACCATAGGCCTTAAATTAACAGTAATACATGCATCATCTACACACAATCTGTGGACAGACACATAAAACCCTATTAATAAACACTGATGTATAATGTACATCTGTTGTTATAAACCATGTACAAGTATTTGTCTTCCAACATGTCAGCATATGTAAACCACACTTAAGTAACCTGAATACTAAATATTTTATAAAACAAATAGAAAAGCATGAAAGCTTCCAAAATGCAAACTGTGATCACATCATTGTTCTTTATAGCAAGGTGTCGGCATGGGTAAGGATATCACTGATAAGAACTCCCCAGTAAGGCAAAGACCAAAGTGTGTAGGTCAGTGCTCAGTTAATGATCAGCTTACATCGTCTCTGAGCATGTTGGACAAAAAGTTCATCATGACACTGTGCTTCCTGGGATACTTCTGGCACAGAGCGCTGATGGCCTGCACCACAACCACCTGGAATAAAACAAGCATCAGCCACAGATTTAGGACAACAGAAAATAGAACAGACAGAACAGGATTAAAAGAGGGAGGCAGAGCAATGAATCTGCTATTGGAAATTAATCTTTTGTGGTCACAGAAGCTAAAGTCTTCGGTGGATAAAAAAAAAATAATCTCATCACGACACAGTCTCACACTTTCAACAAGTACACAGTGATTTAAAGCAAGATTAATTGTTTATTTGTGGGGCTAATTTTATTATCAGTATAATACCCTTCGTGTATAGATTTAGTTGTGCTGCGTTATCAAATACAGGATAACAATAAAGTCAAACTGACCTTAAACTCGTCCGAGATCTCAGAGACAAACGAGGAGATCTGTTTCATGAGTCGGTCCACGCTGCTCTCACTGCCGGTCTTGAGCAGAGTGGTGATGGCCAGAGTGGCGATGCTGCGGTTCGAGTCGGTGATGAGGTTCTCCAGGTCTAAGTTGCAGGCAGTCACTGCTGACGGATGCTTCATGGCCACCTGGTGGACACAAAGAAAATGACAGTGAAGTTCATTAAGTGTTCCAATCTGTTTATCATACATTTGAACATAAACAGCGTGTTGTCAAGACAGACACAGTATATAAAAAAGTACAGCAAATCAGTTATGCTTTCTGTATTTAGCTGTGAAATATAAAGGACCCATCCTGTCTGAAAACATATCCAAATTCTAAATTGCTCAGCAATATGACCAAACTTTTGACCAAATAAAGTAATCTATGTTTATACAGGATAAAACAAGCCATGAGAAGGAGGGATGAAGGGGGAGGTGTACCTTGTTGAGGGTCCTGACAGCAGCGTATCTCAAGGCTGCCTTGGGAGAGCTGCAAAAGAGCTGCAGCACTGCAGGAAGACAGATACATTTACAACAAGACTCATTTACACATCATTCTGTTCTTTCAGTCAACAATACAGATAGAAATGCTAAATGAAAAGAATGAGGTGTAAATAAACTACTGACCAGACACAGCCGGGGCCAGTTCCCGGGCAGTACAGTTGGGCATATGGACAATGGCAGAGGCAGCTTCATACACCACCATCTCATTCTTGTTCCTCAGGCAACTCTCAATGAAGTCGAACAAGGGGCTGTCGTGACTGAAAACATGAGACAGAATCCAATGCTGTTAACTACCTGACAACAAGACATCAAACCTGCAGTTTGTGCCATCATGTATTTAAAGTGGTAGTGCCTATTTTCTGTTGTCTCTCTGAGGAATTCCAGGTAATGACAACAAAACTGTCGCCATTTGTCCACATGATACAGCCTTCCGTGACCGCGCTTCACCCCCACCCCTCCTCCATGCAGTTGCTAGTAGCCAAGGAGGACACGGAGGATAAAAAAAAAAAAACATGGACTCTTCAGAAGAGGGGTTTATTTTCACTCAACTTTTTGCACACGAAAGTCGCTGGACGACAGTCTTCTGAACACAGCCATGCTGAGAAATACAAAGCGAGTTTTGTGGAGCTGAAAGTCTTAATTAGCTTTGTATCAACTCATATGGCAATGGATTGAATGTAACGGACGTTCATTAATATCACAAAGTCACGCACTAAAGCTTAAATATGGCTCAGAGACACCATAAATGAAGACAAATAATGTATCAGTGGAGAATCAGCTGTACTGTGTAAGTACCTAGACGTCTGTGTGTGTGTGTGTGTGTCTGTCTAATAGAGCATCAGATTGCTGTAGGTCTACTCACCCTCCGTCCGTCTCATCCAACAGTTTGCTGGCGATCCTGATGAGCATGCAATAGGCAAATGGAGACTTGAGACCAGACTTGGTGAACTTGTTGAGCATCTTGGTGACAGCAAGACGGTCATTCTTCCTGAGGTGATACAACAGGCCCAGGGCATGGTACTGGAAGATGGGACATTCACAAACAGCTTTGAAATTAAACTCTGTGAAGTGTTTTAACAGATCTGTTTAATCTGAACAAACTAACATTAATCTTCACACACAAAATGAATGGTTCAAAATCAGATGAAATTGCTACGTCTGTCTGTACTACTCACCTGAACCATGATGTTGTCACTGGAAGCGGCCTCCTGGGCTTCATTCACCCAACGCTTCACCACATCGTAGCTCATCTTCACCATGTGCTGAACGCAAACAGAAAAGACTTCATTACCCACCAGCAATGATATGAACTACAATTAAACAGCTTCATATCAAGTATCAATAAACCCAACTTAAAAAGTTACTTTTAGATTTATAGGTGAAATAGAAAACTGTGCCATTTCTTACCAGGGAGGAGACCAGGGCTGAGCTGGACACACTGGGCACCTTGTCAACAATAGCCTGTTTCATGTATCTCTCAATGGCCTGCAGCATGGTGGTCTGTGGAAAAGACAAGGGAAATTCAACAACTGATCATAAGAAATAATATATAAAACAAGATTTTTTTTTTTTTCTTTCTTGCACAAGATGGCCAAGGTGAAGGAAGAGATGGGGAGACAAAAAGAAAGAAAATAAAGTCAAAGAAGGACTCACATCTGTAATCCTGCAGAGGGCTCTGATAGCAGGTCCTCGGTATACATCTTCCTTCCCAGTCATGTCTTTGGTCAGGCTGTAAAATACCAAACAAGGAATAATAAAACACACTGACTGTAAATGGAAGAGCTGTTAACCTTGTCTGTTTACTAGATTTTATAACTAAATATCTAAATTTTGTACATACTAGATGATAACAGCGGCATTAAAACAACAAAGTCTGGATAAATTTCAGGTACTTCAAGAAAAAACACTTCCTGGAGGCAGTTACAGTATTTGCATACAGCCTGATGAGACTCAAAGCCATTTAACATCATGGTACAAACCTGCTAGTGACAATGATCACATCCTCAGAGATGTTGGCCATCTCTTTGATTGTCAGGTAGCACATCCTCCTCAGGGTTTGCTGAGAGAGAAAGAAAGAGTATGAACTTGTTTTTATATTTGAAACTAAAATCTGGTGATTGTAGTCTGGTGAAAAAAAAAACATTATGAATCTAACTCATTAACTAATGAATAAATGAAATCTTACATCATTGGACTGAAAGAGCCTGGTCATTGCAAAGAAGGCCTCCGTGGCCTCTGTGGTCCCAAAATGCTCTCCCTGAATAAACAAAGACATGGGAGTGAGAGAGACTTAGGATAGGCGGACAGACACAAACTCAAAACATACTTTAAATACTTAAAAATAAAAATACTTTACATTTTTGTCAAACAACTTTTTACCTGGTTGAGGAGATAGATAATCTTGGTGAGAATGTGGAGGCATCTTCTTGGGTTGATGGGCGTCTCATTGAAGATACGCGCCTGTGAACAAGAAGGGACACCTGGTTTTATTTCAGAGGTTAGGATATTGCTTATTTGACTCGTATTAAAGCAGCATATGCTTTAAGCAATATAACGTGCTAACATTACCTCCTGCAACACGGCACTCTTCTCCAGATGCTGGAAAGGATTCGACCCACTTCCTAAATGTCAAAACAGTAGAGTGAGACGTCTTAACCATTCAAAGCTACCACACGGAAAAGGACGCAGAGTTGACAGCCAGCTTATGCTAACGATACATAACAAAACACGCAACCTGAAGACAGATCATATTTAAAAAGCAGCGATGCAGCAAGATTCATCCATCTATATTTGGAGCTCGTGTTTAGAGAGAACACGTCTATTAACGAGCAAAACTAACATCACAACATCAAGCTGACACTGCCAAGCTTGCAATGCTAAACTTAGCTTAGGGCTGGTGTTATTGTGACACCAAACAATAGTGGGTACATGTTAATGCAACTGCAAATCGGTTTGTAATAAAAAAAATAGCAATGCCTGTTACATAAATATGAATTAACCTGCGAGATACCGTTACTGTACAGGTTAATTCACCCTGACAGCTATTCACTTTAACTAGCTAGTCGGCTAACTGTACAGGCTAGCCCCGCGTTAGCTTCCAAAGCGTCCAACATCTTGTCTGTCCAGACACAATTACCACTGATAAAACGCTGTCACTATTCAAAATAATTACTATCCACGCTTACCAGACTCCTCGTCTTTCTTATCAAACTTTTTAATCATGATGTCGGAATGAAGCTTGCGAACGAGGGCAAAAGATGCTCTCAACCTCTATCATATGAGGAGCTACTTCCACGTAGCCAAAATGTAAACTCACTTCCGGTTGAAACGTCCACGTCAATGAAACATACGTCAGAACCATGACGCGTTAAGCCCGCCAGGGGCGCTGCTGATAAGAAACATCATCGACTGATTGACAATGTTTCTGTCAATCAAAATACTTTTTAAAACATGTATATAGAAATATATAGAGAAATAATAAATACAAATAAGAAATATAAAAAAATTAGAAGTAATATATATGTATATGTAAAAATGTAATAGCCAAAAAAAGATGTGCATTATACTAAAATGTATAGAAACAAGATGAGATATGAAATGTGTAAATAGATATGAATAGTACTAATATACACAACAGTGCAAACAATCGTGTAAATAACAAGTACTGAGAAACATTTATTGTTTGTTATAAATAAATAATAATAATGTATGTAAACCAGAGTTTTGTGCAGTATTGCACACAATGTTGAAGATATAAATAACAAAAACATAATCATGAAGTATCCCAGGGCCTCCCAGTGTCTGACACTTTGAGGAAGGAGTTGAAGAGTTTGATGGCCACAGGCAGCAATTACTTCCTGTGGGGCTCCGGGGCACATTTAGGTGGAATGAGTCTTAAACTGAATGTATTCCTGTCATGCGCTGGATGGGAGACATTGTAAAAGACGGCACGTATCTTGGTCAGAATCCACAACTGGTCAGTTTGGATTAGTAACAATTTTGAAAACATTACTATATTTATTTATTCAAATTGAGCGAGAAGGGGGCTGCCACATTGCAGTTTTTTAGGTGTCCAATATCCCAAATTAAATCAAGTGGAAGTATACAAACTTTGAATTTATCAGAAAATAGTTTATCAGGATTTAGACCTAATGACTTCCCAGTGAATGCCCAATATAATGCTATGCTGCAATGCATAACTGTCTCTGCTTGGCTTTGTGCTGTTTCGATTGTGGGAAGGTGGTTCAACACAAATTTATTTCGAAATATGCACCATGTAAAAATGGAAAACAAATGCAAGACTTTTCATTTTAGCTTATACTGTGCTTTAGTTTTTTTCCAGACACATTTGCAAGTAATCTTGTCTTAATGAACCTGGAGCCTACCAGACCCCTGATAGTTTGGGGCCTCATGCAGTTGCCCACCATGCTTGGTTGGTAATTCAAACTAGTGGAGCACAGTTTGGAAAATGGAAGGTTTATCCATCCACTGACATGTCCACACCAGGTCAGCAGAGTGACCTGTGGGATACACACCTGCAGAGCTGACTCACAACCTGACCAAATGGCCACAAGATGTCAACATTGCTGTGCGAGTGTGGTTCAAAGTCGTATTCAATTCCAATAAGTTCAAAGGGACTTTATTGACATGAGAAAAATGTTTACATTGCCAATGCAAGTCTTGTTTTATCTCTTGGACAGGTGGACTACATGACCAGCTATTAAACCCATTAGCTGCAAAAGTATCCAGTTTGGTAGAATAACCAAACTTTTCATCCACTATCAGAGTTAAACAGCACACTGGTAACATTTTAAAGCAACTAATGTTGATTTATGAGATGATATTGATGATTTTTTAAAGTTTTTAAATAATGATATACTATTTCTTATTATCTTAAACACTTTACACAGACAACACATACACTATACCTATATATACTGTATACATACTGTATATATTTATATATATATATGTTGACCAATAATACTAGACATTCTAATATATCAGTCAGGCTCTAATAGTAGCCATATGGATGGTAAAAGAATAATAACAATTGATAGGAATATTTTATCCATCCCATTGTTCAAAATGCAAAGAGGCAAATGTAGTTAGTTACATCTGCTTTATTTGAGGGAAAATAATCCTTTATTTTAAGTATAAAAATAACAGACATCTGATGAACACATACATTCTCATGCACTTGCATTTTACTGTATTTAGTGATCTTACAGTTGGTTGTACAATATTTCAGAATCAGTGTTTAGCGTTGTGTTAATGTTGATGTTTCACACTACAATCTGAAATCATTATCGGCTTCCATGTGAACTTCTAAACAGCAAAACCCCCTAAATGAATAAATCAGCAAAGAGAAGAAAAAAAACATCATAACATCAAATGTTATGATTATGCAACATAATTACAAAACCTTTCATTGGTCTTTTGCTAACAACATACAATTTGATGACCTCAACTGCTTTGTTCTTCTTGTTTAGTCCAAGATTTAAGAATTGAGGACTCTCAAACTAACCACGTTAAACAGTAATTTTACTGACAACAAAACTCAAAGGGCTTGTCTTTACTAATCCTGCTTGGAGTGAAAATTTAAAAGTACATGAATCTCAACATCTTCTTTTCAGGTTTGAAGGGAGCCTGCCAAAGTGTGAGACAATTTTACTTGTTTTCAATGCAAAACATGTCTCACATTTTCATGTCTGAAATGACCAATCATCTTGATACAAGCAAAGAAACTTTATTTCTTTTGACCTTCTTGTGTCTTCATTTAAGATGTTTCTACAACATTTCTGATAAGAAACACATGGATTATTCTCATCACAAAGGCAAATTTCAACCAAAACTCTAACATAAAAACTTTAAAAGTTAACTTAAGAGCAAATCAATTCATCAATTTGACAGTTTTACTAGTATGTATCAGTCAAATCTTGTATCATTCATGAGTTTGAAGCTGATTTGTCCTAAAAAGAATCTAAAATCATCGTTCAACTTTTAGTCAAAAAATGTCATAAGTTTACATCATGCATTGTCCCAAGTTTTGCCAGTGTTTTGATTGAAGTAAATGCAACAATAATACTACTAATAATAATAATAAGCCAAGGCCCTTTCACATGAGAGCAACTTAATTATATTAGAAATGCTTATTTTACCTGTAATGTGATTGGAAAGAAAATAATCTTCCCCTGGAGCAACAAATCAAAAGGAGTAGCTCACTTTAAAGTGAATAAGAATTCATTACACATGAGTAACGGTGGAGACCAACACAGGTCATGGCTGTTAAGATCTAAGTTGTTCAACATGTTCACTTTCTCCTTCCAATCTTGGCCAGCAGGAGCGCGTTCTCCGCCGCCTTGGCTCGCATCTTTTTGGCCTTGGCGACATCAAAGAGGACGTTCATGATGTTGGTCGGGACGTCCAGGGACAGGGTCAGCCTGCTCCTCCGGTCCCCTTTGCTGCTGTTGCGAGCCATCAGCCCTCTGAGCTTCGTCCCGCTGATGAAGCGGTAGTTTGCGGGACTTGAAGTCCTTTTTTCCCGGCTGGATTCAGCAGAAGAAGTGGTGGAGGATGAGGAGAGATACTCCGCAGACTGCAGCAGGGACCCCCAACCGTCCACGGGGGAGTAACCCGGCTCGTCCTCCTCGCTCCGAACCCCGACGGCCATCTGGTCGTCGCACAGCAGATCGGAGCGGTAGAGGCGGAGGCACAGGCTGGAGGTCGGCGTGCACAGGACCGAGAGCAGCAGCAGGGTCTTCAGGGACGACAGCATGCTGTGTCCTCTGGGACCAACACACGTGAAGAGGAAGAAGGAAAAACATGTTTACTCTATGCAATTCTGGTTCCATTTAAACAAGATATTTGACATTACATATTTTATATTAATCTTAAACAGGTGACAAAAAGGGCTGAGTGTAAATTGGTTCTTAAAATAAGTTGTAATCAGTCTTAACACTGCTTTCACAATAACTAAACATGTTCATTTACGTTGAAATCGAGCAAAATAGTCTCTTCCACGCTATTATTTATCCATTCTCATTAAACAAATTACAGTTTTAGGACTCTAAGATTTACAATTAAGATCGATGGTTAAGATTAAGTTTAGCTTGTGTGTTAAGAAAAGTGTTTAAGCCTTGGCACAGGAACATTTATTGTCTATTTGGGAGCCCAGGGCAATGTTTAAATGCAATTTGATCAATTTGATAACAAACATGTAAGCAATAATATTCGCACAACTTACCACTCGTGTCCTACAATAAAGAATACAGTTAGGGAGGTTACCCAACACGTATCCCTGCAAAGAATTACCAAACAACACCAAATGTGATAATAAAATCCTTATAATGTTTGCGGAGGTCAGCAGTGCGCACTGTCTGACCAGCAGTGTGTCTTCCTCATCCATTCCCCCATTCATTTAGTAGGAGCCATCAAACTGCAGCCCTACGCCAGCAACAACGTCATCCCGTTGACACATTGCTTTGCTCTGAAGTATCCCATTGGTTATGACGCAGTGATGTAGCGCTACATTAAAAAAAGTTGGTAAATATGACCTCCTGTTGGTGAACACGAAACATCACGACCACAGATACAAAGAAAAACTTTGCTTTTTTCACGCAGCCTGAGCTTTTTTTGTACGTTTTATCCTTTACTTGATGGTTTTTACAATTTTTATAGCATATGGTGCCTGTTCAGAACTACGGACAATTCCCATTCAGCACCATGGACAGTTCCATCATTCAGGCAACATTTTCTTGTAAACTTTAAGCATAGGCCTACTGTAGCAAATACAATACCGAAGAATGCTCTTCTCTATTGCTACCCAGTATTATCCTAACGTCACTGTGGACTTATTGGATTTTCCAGCTTCTCAAATATGAGGGTTTGATGCTTTTCTTTGTCATTTATGATAGTAAATTGAAAATATTTGGGTTTTGGAATGATAACTGAATAAAACAAGGAAATATTACAATGTATACAATATATGGAACTGTAGAATGGAATCTAAATAACGTGTTATGGATGAGTTATAACCCAATAACAACTTCTGATTTGGCTGATGTTCATCCTCTCCAGAAAGGCATTGGTTTGCTAGGTTTTCACTTTGTCTACAGTAAATAAACTTTAAGTCAATACATGCTCACAGGTTTCTCCACTGTCTAATAAACTGTCTAAAGTTTGCAGTTTTAAATGTTGAAAAGTTGATAGTAAATGGGTATCTTTTGAGTCTGGATGTAAACCAAATACGCTACAGTTTTAGTATTGTGCTACACTGTAAATATGAATTAGGTGGAATTTACAGAATTAATTTAGAAACGTTTTCTGGTTAAGGTAGGTCCCTTTAATAAAACCATAATGCCACTTTACGGCATAACACTCCTGAGACATGGCAGTAAAATATATAAGGTACACGGTCACCTCTTTCAGTATGTGTGACATGTATTAAATGTTAAAAGTTCACGAAGTTTTTCACAGTACGTATGACTTGCATGCTGTATACATGGTTATTTAATTTCAAAAGAAGAATTACAAATGAGATCCAGAGAACATTGTGTTTTAATTAAAGCTTTTTACAGCTTTGAGTGTCCACGCCCCCTGATGGGAACCATCTGCAGTTATGTACGTTACCATGTCAAAACCAAGATGGAAGGAGTGAGAGGATCAAAGGGTGTTGGGTCAAGCTCTAATGAGCAACTTCATTGAAGGATTAATATGACTGCAAATCTTCACAGCTGGAGTAATCACAGTCTGTGACACACTGTGCTGTAAGATGTCCCCCAGTCCTGCTTGATCTCTGAAATGGAATAAATTGCTCCTCTTCAACTTCAATGGAAAAATCACACACGCACACACACATCTATGTTCTTTGGAAAGTAGTGATATTTGAATATTTAAATTATTTGAAAGTTACAATTTCAAATGTTTAATATTATTTTGCATTGTGGCATCTGTCTCAGGTTTTGACTAGTTGTTTTTGGCAGAGGGTGTGGTTCAATAAGAACAGCCTGTCATTGTAGACTGCATAACCACATCTTTCAGATCTATGAAGCATCTTTGCATGTGGGAGTATATTACAGTGCAGAATCCTGACTAATAAAGAGAAGCCTCGGAGGCTTGTTAGTAAAAGACTCCTCTGTCTTTGAGGCAAATGGAATTTTTGGTTTAAATACTACTTCCAGGGAGCATCCTTTTGAGGAATTGACTTAAATTTAGGAAACCTGGTGGTGGAGCTGGTGCACTGAAGACTACGGCAGAGTATCCCCTTTCAAACACAACCAATGACACCCTGAGAATTTAAGTTGTGTGTCGTGCATTTTCACATTTCACATTGTCAGAAAAAAACCTTGAATGCGTGCTGCCCCCCACATCAACACTCACGCAGGAATCCCCTGCTAGTGCTGCGCCGGTCTGATAGAGAGTCCTCTAAAACAGTCCCCGCGTGATCTCCCTCACTGAGCCCCTGTAACACCCCCTGCCAAAGGAACATATGTAGTGGCAAAAGTGGCAGCAGGCAATCAGCTACCAGCTTCTTATTTCTCTCATTACTGGGGGACTGACCGTTACGTAAAGAGACTCAAGAGGAGAGACAAGAGACGAGCACAACAGACACACAAAAAGAAAACAAGATTTATTTTTCAGTAGTGTGAATATTGATCACCTTTGACATTTCAAAAACAAAAACAAAACAAAAAATTCACATTTTGAGTTTCAACACTTTGTCCATAAAACAAAACAAAAACCGCTGTTGTATAAATAAATCCAATACAAAATACAAAGTTATGACATTTTATACAGTTATGTACAAAATTTATTTTCTTGTATGGGGTTGCTAGTTTCATCTCTAGGCCTCGGTACCTGTGGAAGTGTTAATGCATTTCTTTATTACTATCATAAAAAGGTGAACAGAATATTATATTGTATTGAAGACCAGTTTTGCATTTATAGTGCCGTCCAATTCATGCTGCGCAACCAAAACCTTTTTAAGAAGATTTCAACGTATATTTCATTTGTAATCTGAATGGTTCCCTCTACCTCTCCTCTCCTCCTCACACCACCTCTGGCACTCATGTCTTGTGGAGAATCTGTTTCTGTTGCCGCCACAGCCCCCGTACACAAACGGCCTGCATTCCCCTGAGCGAGGGTGGAAGTACCAGAGTAGAACATATTCTGAACAAGCCCCCTCTGACATCAGCTCCAGGCAGCGGTCTGCTGCTGAAACTGCATGTGAGGTGAAAAAAAAAGATTAAAAAATACCCTACTAACTCAGATGCTGCAGATGTATTGTATTTCACCATATTGTAAGTGTTGGATATGCTGCAAAAATGAAGGAAATGTGTAGGTATGGTCAAGGAGTGGGAGATCACAGACTACATTATTCCTACATGAAGTCTTTCACACTAAAAATATGTATAGAGACCACTTGGGGCCACTAGAGTGCAAAATGCCTGGTGCCGCTATGACTAAGAGGGGAGATATTAGAGTATGTCTGACAACATTTCACAAATTAGATGATTAAAACCTGCAGTATCATTGAAGTGTTTTTTTTTATAGGGATGCTTGCTTGTTTTCTTACAGAAAGTTGGATGATACAACAGCTAGCATACAATAGAGTAAATACGTTGTGTATTCTAATGATCACACCCAGCTGATTTCTTTTAGTCTCTGTATTGAACACACAGATTAAAATGATATTGATCTAACTCTCAAAATGTCAGACTTTTCCTTGCCTGCTATCAATTTATTGTTATCTTTTTACACAAGGTTTAGTGTGAAATCCCATTTTTCATTACATTTCAAATGTTTTACATGGCATATTTTTATTCATACATAAAGTGCCTCATGAAATGTAATGCAGGCTTTCAAACAACAAATTAAGTTTTACTCTGATTATTCTCTCCCATCTTGTGCTTTTAACAATCCCATGCCAAGTCATTACTCTATAATTATGAAAATGGGAAAAGAAACAGACAGAAAAGTGAGAGTGATACACAGAGACAGTAAACATGATAGAAACAAATTGAAAGACAAGAAGATAATCAGTTGTCTCGGCCACTCACCAGCAGTGTTTGTTCCGAATACCCTTCTTTTCTTCCTATGTCTGGACTCAAGAGAATCTAAAGGCCCAAAACAACAACAATGACAAGTTTTACAGGTTGGTGGATTCTATCATCAGGGACCAACAAAAAACATGTTGACTGGACCAACATTTAAAGAATACCAGTTGTGTTTTGACTTATCTTAAATTAGAGTGACCAACATTTCTCCAATAAGTAAACTTTCTGTAAATCCTACAGTACACTGCATGTACTGTACTGTGTTTGTGGTACTTGTACTTCACCTGAGCCTTTTCTTTTCATGCCACTTTCTACCTCTACTCCACTACATCTCAGAGGGAAATATTATACTTTTTACTCCACTACATTAATCTGACAGCTTTTAAAACCTTTGTAGAAAAAACACAGTTTATAAAATACAATGTTTCGTTATGAATTAAACTAGGCAACTGTAGGCCTATAAGTACATCTGAAATGATTAACTGATTAATAACGTAGTAGTAGGTTTTGATCGTTTTGAGTTTTTAAAATAACATTTCTGCACTGAGCACTTTTACGTTTTAATACTTTAAGTACATTTTCCTGATGATACTTACATACTTTTACTTAAGTAACATTTTTAATGCAGGACTTTTACTTTTTTTTTTTTACAGTGTTGTATTATTACTTTTACTTAAATAAATGATCTGAATACTTCTTCCATCACTGCATCCATGGTATATAGTAGAAAACTGACTTTCAACTTGATAACTTTCTACCATTATATGCAAAATATAGTTTTTGCATTGCCGCACAGTGTTGACCGAATATCCATTGCATAGTTAGAATTTGTGGAATATAGCATATTTCAAAGTCTTATGCTGTGTCTCAATTCGCGTACTTCAGTAGTTACACTTTCGATACTGAGTGCATAAGTGCGTTCACACTGACAGGTATGTCAAGATGCAGTGTACTATGAGTACCCAGATGTTGCACTCATAGCGATCAAAAAGCTGAGCGTGGAACGCCTCACCTTCTATGGTCACCAACTTGGCTGCGTAGCTAAAGGTAAAGGACCACCAAACTTGTGAAAATGGCGAACGAGGAAGCAGCAGCAGCAGCAGTTGCTCAGAGAAACACCAAAGTGTCCCTATAGTTTTTTTCTCCGAACACCTGAGAGTACATTATTACTGTTGCAAAGTCCCCACAATCTCACCTAACACACCAGAAAAAGCTGCCTACATCACAGCTGTTACACATTAGTATGACATATGTAACCCTTTAGCTGTGAAACATACTTGGTTACACTCAATCTGTTGAGGGGACAACTGAGCACTTTGGAAAATGATGACATCTCAGACATCTGTGTGTTTGGCCGATGGGCTTGGACCCAGCTAACTGGTAGTTGTGTCAGTGTGTTTCATTAAAATAATTGTTTTTACCAGTGCGGTTTGGTTGGATCACAGGGGTAGGACTGGTAATTTCTCCCAGCTTGTCTCCATATTTTTCCACTTCTCCACCTTCTTCTTCCATCCCTTCTTTATGGAGATCATGGTGGAGGGATATCACCACATCATCTAGATCATTTTTACTCTCAGTCACTGCAGTTGTTCCATCTGGATCCACAGACTTTACCATGAACTTGTATTCCAACCCTGTAATGATACAAACACACAGTCATTAACAACTAAGAATGATGCTTTTAATATGTTCTACCTTGTACTGTACAGCACCATACTTTGAAATAATAATAAAGTATTCAATGGCAAAGTTTGAGAAAATAAATCAGTCTGAGACCATTAAATTATGGTTTCAGGTTTTAATTTCTTTGTTTATGCCATCCAGACCATCTTAACTTTATTTATTATCTTATATTTTACTTCACTGTAGTTGTTTTTCTACTTGCAGTTCGTTGAAGGTGCTGCGGCCTAATAAACAGAAACAGCAATGAAACCCAAAAAGTGAAAAAAACTAAATTTCGCCAAATATATTATTATATTATTATGGTTTTAATAAACAACAATTAGCAGGCAAGTATAGCCATTTATCCTCTGATGATTTATTTCTGCAAATAATAAGTATTTAAAAAGCAAAAGTCTGTGTTTAATATAGCAGGGAAACTTCTGTTTAATATACAGTATAATGCCAAAGTGTCTTCCATGAAAAAGGTTAACAATACGGAGAAGTGTCCTTTAAGTGTCTTGTAAGTGTGTAATGGATACTTGATACCACTTAATGACAGACTCGTGTTTGTGAATGGCTCTACTGTTGCTGGCACCATGGTGTGTGTTCCTCTGAGAGAACATAACAGATGGCAAAACACACACTGGTGCCATTCTGCTGCCATGGGAGCTCTACAACAAACAACCACACACACAAACAAACACACACACACACAATATGTAGGCCTGTCTTGTGGCACACATAGTATTTTCAGTCTTGGAAAAATTTACAAAAAAGTACATTGAGGGTTCAAAATGTACAATACACACACACGCACGCACACACGCAACAATCTTACCACACTTTTCTACCACCTCCTGGGTGACTAGCTCCTTCACTTCTTCAACCTTGACACAGAATGACAAGATTCAAAGTAAGATAATTCAAGTATTTATTTTTCTAACTCTATGTATATATATATATATATATATATATATATATATATATATATATATATATATATATATATATATATATATATATATATATTGTATGTGTGTATGCGTGTGTGATTGTGATAAACACGTACTGAGAGTCCAGGCTCCCCCTTCTCCCCTTTTCCTCCTTCAATACCCAGTGTACCCTACAGTAAAACACATTTACAAATGCATGTGATTAATTACATTCTATCAAGCTATAAGGATATGTACAAAACATTATAAAGTCCCAGCCCCTTCCCTAGTGAACAGTCAGCACCTGTAACCAAGATTACAGTTTTGTAGTCTTGACTTTCAATAGTATGATGCAGTGTTTCAAAACTCTAAGTAAAAGACTCCCAACTGTTCATACTAAATCATTAAATCTTGCAGTCAAAGCCACTGATTCTCCTTTTATTTGGCTTGTAAACATCTTTCACTACTAGACCAATGTTTCAACCACAAAGTTTCTGGTGAAATACAACAAGTACATTTGTTAAGTCACCTAAATGTTTTATAGTACAATTCTTTAAGTTAAGTTATTGTAACAATCACTTAGTCCAAGACCAAAAAATGTAAGATGCATGTTTCAAAATTACTTTGAAGATAATCCGTTAGCTTCACTGTTTTCACATCACAGTAGGCAAAATTGTAACTGTACATCAAATTCAACAACAAAATATTTCCATAATTCCTATCTCTTAATCAGAAGTGTGATGTAGACATCTTCCCCAATCAGAGATGAAGAACAAACTTTTATTGCAACATAACTGTAAGCTTTTGTCTAATTATAAATATTATAAAATAAACACTGTAACAGAACTGAAAGAAAACAGTTTACTGTAAATACTGTAAAAGTATTCTGTAGTACACACTACACTAATCTGCATCAATTTGGTCTTCTGATTTTGGCCATAAGTACTCATCCACATCACAATGTATGTTTTCATAGTTCATGCACCTTGGGAAAAATCTTCACTGTTAAATCCAAGCCTGACTTTAGTCAGCTGTAATGTCATCACACGCCTAATCCACACTAGTGTATTGTACACACTGTACTCACTGCAGTGGTCCTCTGTGGCCCTGATGGTTTGAGCACTAATGTAAGTTACCAACACTAAGGTATGGATTCAAATCCCACCAAGGTCACATACAAATCTCACTCGTTAAGGTGGTGAGTCTGGAGTTTTGGATTGCACTATATCAGGCAAAATAAACAACTATACATCCAGTATATTAGGCAAGTGGATTATTGATTAATTCAGTTATGAGCAATGAGCATGGTGTTAGTAAAAACGTATTTTACCAAGAGAGACGAAAATCCTATCCAAGGTTACGCATGTACTTTGTATGACCGTAGTGTAATTCAATGTAGAACTGGTCTTTCTAGATGTTTTTTTGAACACAGCCAATGTCAGATGTACTTAGAGTTGTAAAAGCAGGTACGTTTTGATGATCTGTTGGTTAATATGTACTTAAGGTAGTGACATATTACCACATACTTGTGAGAATGGTACCATAGCGTCAAAAAAAACTGTAATACCACATTCATGTCATATTGTAGCGATATCTAGAGATGTAGATGCAAACAGCTGAGTGAGAAAACATTCACCCCCGAGTTCTGGTTGCATTAAAAAGTAGTACTTATGGGGAATTTCTGAGACCAGCAAAATAACACCAGTGTCAAAAACTGGTGCAAAAGTGGCACTAAAGGTTTGTTATATTATAAAAAAATAATACTAACACTAAAACAATGAATGCAGCTATGTTTTAACATACATATACTACACTGCAATTATATGCAATATAATGTATCAAACATAATAAAAAAGTGAATGTAGGATACAGTTACATTTATCTGCATGATTAACAAAGGTAGAGTTTTACCAAATTGGCATGGTTTCAAATCCTCTCCACTATGTAAGTTTGTTAAGAGAAGGGAGTGAGTGAGTGAGTGAGTGTGTGTGTGTGTGTGTGTGTGTGTTCATGAACAACTCTCACCCTCTCTCCTCTTAGTCCTGGAGCCCCAGGTGCTCCCTTCTGACATGGTTTGGTTTTGCCCCTTCTGCCCCTGTCTCCCTGTTTGACAAAAAATAAAGTGAGCACAGAGAAAACACATTGTAAGTTTTGAAATTTAGTTCATACTATGCTAAGAAGAATATGTATAATGGGACACAAGATAAAAACTAAAGCAGCCCACTCACTTCTGAGCAGTATGAAAGACAAAGTAATTAGGTACATCCTTGGAATATCCTCATTAGAGGTTTTCAGCCACTCTCTGCCAACCCTGAACGTCTGGTAATTGTAGCTGAAAGGAGCTATTTGAGTAAGATATTACTTGAAAGCTGCAGGCGGAAATAGGCTTCTGTGTGTGTGTGTGTGTGTGTGTGTGTGTGTGTGTGTGTGTGTGTGTGTGTGTGTGTGTGTGTGTGTGTGTGTGTGTATGTGTTAAATAAGTACATGTCTGTGCTGTATTCACTGCTGCAGTATACAGAGTGCATGCTGCCAGTCCCTCTGAACAAGGCATATCATTGCTAATAATCTTTTGGGGCCTTTGTGCGGTAGCAACATTCTCTTATTGTCAAATTACTGCATTAAGAAAACTAATTATTAATTATTCATGTACATATTTATGTTTTAACCCTACCTGTATGATCCCAAGAAAACTTTTTTGGGGTATTTTCTCATCATATCAACCAGTTCTTACGTAGGAAAGTCTGACTCAAGTATGCGATTGCCAATAATAAATGTGACTGAAGTCCAACCATGTCAGCTCAAGACATTTGAATGTCATGAGATAATAATTTTAGTCTAACGAAGACCTGACACATGCAGAGTTGACTTACCGATTAGCGAGACAACATTCAAATAAATAAGTCCTTGAAAGGAGAACAGCTAGACTATTTTCAAGTTGATATCTTGCAAAAATTACATAGTACGAAAGTTAACAGCTTCCTGATATAATAAGATACTTAATGTTGATAACAAGCCCACATTTTACTTCCCTTTTTCTTTCAATTTTTCAGTACCATAAAGCATTATCAACGCAGTGTAAAAGATATATGTCAGTGTCATATTTCGCCAAATACACTGAGGAATACTGTACCTTAGGTCCTGTGTCCCCACGGGGTCCTGGGGATGCTGGTGGTCCCTGATCTCCATCCCTTCCTGGTTTCCCTGTTGACCCCTTAAACCCTGGGAAACCTGGGAAACCTGCTGCACCCTGCATGGAGCAAGAATCTGTTGTTATGCTGTTCTTTTTCCTCAGAATTGAACGATATACCCAACTGTCCCGAGCACATAATCAGTAGTGATAATAGTTGGATAACGACCAGTGATATTAATGTTAACTTACTAACCTTGTATCCTTTCACTCCTGGATCACCAGCAACACCATTGATGCCTCCCTGTCCCTTATCGCCCTAAAGTGATATCACATTATGAGAGTAGTAAGTTTGTATACATTTGGGGAAGGGAGAAAGAGGAAAGAGAAGTATGTGCGCGTTTGAATGTTTACCTTGCGCCCTGTGAGTCCGTTCAGCCCAGGTATGCCAGGGGTGCCCTGCAACCCCATATCTCCCTGTTTCGCATACACAGAGTTATCTACATTACTGACAGGATTTCTTCACATGACATTGTGAGATAACGTATACCTCAGTTTTGGTCTAGATGCTAAATCTGGCCTAACCTTTTCTCCATCCAGGCCTGGACTCCCAATGTGTCCAGGTAAACCTCTGAAACCCTGTAACAGCAGGTAAAAGAAAAAAGTAACATAGCAAGCCATATTATGCAAACAGAGAAGTTGCAACACCATAAAAGAAACTAAATAAAAGCAGTGTTTATGAGTTGGACAACTGTAACGAAAATATCTGTCTCCACCTTCTCCCCTTTCTCCCCTTTGTCTCCTGGTAAGCCTGGTTCTCCTGGATCACCCTGTGAAAAAAATAAAATAAAATAAGTGATGATGAATTTTAAAAATCAAATGTCAGGATGAGTTATATATAGATTTTCAATGTACCTGATTGCCCTTCTGGCCCAGCAGTCCCATGTCTCCTTTGTCCCCCTTGGCCCCGTCCCCTCCATGATCCCCATTGCGACCCTTAAATCACATCATGGGTGTTACTGTCAGAGAAGGTAAAAAACTTTTTGGCTCAAGTTATAATTACTGAATATGTGTTTGCTTATGTAGATCCACCATCACTCCATTGAGTCCCGGCTCCCCTGGATCTCCCTGTAAGAAAAAAAGACAATGTCACACATAGAACCAACATAAAAGGGTTGAATGGTTAAACTAATGTTGTTGCAGTGTAAAGATTTACCTTCTGGCCTACTGGTCCTCGTGCTCCAAAACGCCCTAATGCCCCCTTAGTGCCTGCGTCACCCTTTATGCCCTTTCAAACACGATATAAAATACTTCCATTATTATGATTTTTTCTGTAGTCCCATTAATGACAAATCATTGTATAAAGCTAATATGTAAGCAATTAAATAATTGTCTTGTCAGAGACTTAATCACAACCGGTATAACATCACTGCTGTGAATTGCATTTCCATGCTCTAAATGTCTTGTGGAAAGTATTCTTTTTTGCATTTTTTTCATGTTTACATCAGGGTTGATTACCTTGACTCCAGGAGGGCCGTCCTCTCCCTTTTCTCCTTTGTCACCATCAAAACCTGGTTGTCCTCGCTCACCCTAAAACAAAACATATACTCAATTCTAAATTATTTGTTCAATTTAAGCTTGCTTTTAGATTTGTATAGCTACAGTATTCATTAAAACATTTCCTCCCAATTCCTAAGTGTGTAGCCTTTGATTGTTTTAGTTTTTCTTCTCTTATTTATTGTTTTTGTATTTGTCGACTTGGGTGGTGACAGGTTGAGTACAATTGCCCTCGTAAAAACAAAAGTGGTTTTGAATTGTGTTGAGTCTAAACCAGATGGCAAAAATGATACAGCATCTCACCGCCGCTCCTTTGGAACCCTTAGATCCACGGGGTCCTTGGATTTGAAGCACACTCCCCTGTAGGAAGGTATTAAATTGTGAATAATAAATGTAATCTGTAACAAAGGATAAAGCAAGTAATGCAAATTCCCATGGAAATATAGCAAGCATATCAATCATTACACTGTACTTCTTGTCTGTGTACAAACAAACTGCATGTGAAGCCTGACAAAGAAATATGAAGATCATCATACCCTTTCGCCTCTAACTCCAGGTAACCCACGTTCACCCTGCAAAAAAACATGCTTTTTAAAACGACTTTCCAAACATTATTTAATTTCCGTGTGTCAACAAAAGCACATTATATTACTTTAAACAATTAAATTCCAGTTCAATGTAATCAGCCTTTGGTTGTAAAGAACATGTTGTACACAACACAACCAAAGTTGTAGTAGTTAGTTGCATTTTCAGGAGGACATGAGTCACTCAGTTGTAGTCTATATCCATGATGATCCACTTGGATTGCTCCGGTGTCGCCAGAAATTCTGCCTTCACTCTTTTCGGCCGGATGTCCGTTACATTACCTCGTGTTGGCATTTTAAACTCCAGTGGATTTATGAGGATTATGGTTAAGTGCTTCTCAGATCTCTGCAGGGTAAATCCAGACAGCTATATGGACTATCTGTCCAATCTGTGTTTTCCATTGCACGACTAAAACATTTTGAACGTCCACATGTTCCACCAAAACAAGTTCCTTCCCGAGGTTATTTTGCAGCGGCACCGTGGCTCTGCCCTGCGCCCGCCACCCAAGTAAATTGTGATTGCTTTAACTATCTATCTATAGTGATGTAATAGTTAAGGATTTGACATTGGGTCCCTTGGTGGAAAGAGCATATTTGACAAAACATTGCTGATAACAAGATGCATCCTTTCACAGCTACAATCTCCCCTTCCTTAAAAGGAAATCTTCGCAGGACAACATGCCCTGTTGGGTCCTCACATTTCAATGCAACTTTTACATTTCAATCTTTGGATGTTCAACAGGTGGCTTCAACATTTGTTAAAACAAACAAGACTATATTTCAAACGAGAGACACCAAATTGGCATGAAACATCACAGTAATCCAGTTTTAGCATATCATTCATTAAGTGAAGGAATCATATGAAAAGATACATTTTTTTAAACATGACAAACACAATTGTGAGAAATTATGTAAAATAGCAGCTCACCTTTTCACCTCTGCTGCCAGGAAAGCCTTTTAGACCCTATAACAAAAAGTGATGAAATGAAAGGATGTGGACTCAGAGTGAAACTCTAACAGTCTTAAATTAATTTTTATACTCATTTGTATTTTTAAAAGTTACTTACTATATGCCCAGGAGCTCCTTTAATACCTAGAATGCCTTTTTCACCCTGAAAAGAAAAGAAATATTGAAGTTTTCTGCATAACCCACCAACGTTACAGGACTGTGCTAAATACTGTACGATGAAAGCCAGAATAGGTAGATTAGATCATCCTAAAATAAACTCTCTCTGAAACTGGTGAACAGTGAGGAAGTGATATGTTACATTACATAAGCTAAGATGAGGACTTTCCCCCTGTACCTAAACACAAACTAAACCTGCTCAAACTGTTGTTCACCATCACAGGGATTTCTCAACTCACCTTTCTGCCTGGGAAGCCAGACAAACCCCTGGCACCGGGCTCTCCAGGAATACTGTCACCCTGATCAGGACAAGAGAAAGTCATCTTTCTACACTGCACTGATCAAAATGACAATAACAGTATGCTGCTGCTGCTGCTGCTACTACTATAAAAAAACCAAACTAAATAAAAGTAAATGCTACTCAAATATCATATATACAGTATATAGAGTACCTTTTCTCCTTTTCCTCCAGGAACACCAGGAGGACCCTTTTTAGAGAGATGCAGTAGTAGGAAAAGAAAATCTCCTTACACATAATTTCAAGTTGGCAATCAATAAGATAAAATGTCCCTTATATTATATGATGATAAAACAGAGTCAAATCCTTACTTAAAGATGTTTAGTCATACTTCATATGGGAAACTAAGTGTATCAGATTATATGTGTATTTCTTTTAGAAAATTATACAATAATAATGTAGACAGCCCCATGACAGATCACTAAAATCAGACACTTATTTTCTTACGTGCGGTCCTGCTGCTCCTCGAAGTCCTGGAGCTCCAGGTGATCCATTCTTCCCCCTTTTACCGCGGTCCCCCTGCATTAACACATAAAAACATATAATGTCTCTTTTAAACACCAATAACAAAACCTTTGCTGTGTATTTCTATATTCATTCAAAATTATACAGTATCTATTTACACTCTTTCACTGTCTTCATTTTTCCTGATCAATGCGAGCAAAATGGCGACTTTTAAGTTGTTATATGATGATGTACCTCTCTGCCCGGCTCTCCTGGGTCCCCTGGGGGGCCCCTAAGGCCTGGGGAGCCTTGCATGCCTGTGCTACCATGGATACCCTGTATACCCTGAGCACCTGGAGGCCCTGGCTCACCTGGTTCACCCTAAGGTAGAGAGAAAGAGGAAGAGGGGGAGAAAGACAGACACAAATTAAATATTTGGGAGATAAACACACAGTTAAAGGTCACTTGTTTTCTGGAAAGTAATTATTCAACTATTCTATTACCTTTGAATAATTGCTTTCAAATAAAGGCCTTCTTTCCTTTATCAATTTAAATGCTCAAACCCAATTTGAGATGACTCAGTGAGTCACTGAGCCAATTACATTTGCTAAATTAAAACTGCTATGAGAAGCAAAATCAATCAACGAGAACACGATGGAAAAGACTGTGGGGATTCACTGATTTAGAGGGATGTTATAAATAAGAAATTGCTTGTATTGTTTTGCTTGAAATGTCACCTTCTGTCCCGGAGGACCAGCCTGGCCTTCTGGACCTCTGTGGCCAATGCCTGGCTCTCCCTAAAAACACAAACAAACATCTATAACATATGTCAGTGCTTTACAATAAAACCTCAACTCACAGATTTTACTGTTACAAACTAAAATAACAAATCACAGCTTATACATATTTACCTTTTGTCCATTTTCACCAATTTCCCCCTTAAAAGTGTGGAGAAGTGCATTTCAGTTAGAAAGTGCGCCTCAACACATTGATTTTCATGAGCCAAAATAAACCAACACAGAGGAATTTGAAATAAAAGAAACAGGCACAAAAGAATAAGCAGACTTGTCAGCATGTTTAACAAGGGGAATTATTAATATCTGCTTTAATCTACTGTCTCACAGTCAAACAGAAATAGAGCAGAGGATGACATCAAAGGCCTAGACTCAACTGGCTTAACTGACAGGCGAGACGGGAGAGCAGTACCCCCTAAGCTCTGATGTCATTGCTGATGCACTGTGGGTAGGAGTGGGAGAGCAGCGATGATATTTTTATGAACTTGTGGCACATTTCTTGTGGCGACTGTCATTCTTGTTCTGTGATCTCAGGATGACGATAACAACGCTTAAATTAGTGTAATGAGTGAGATATCAATGACTCAGTAAATCCTGGCAATGGAAGAATGAGGTTCAGTTTTTAATGGTGAGTTCACCCAAATTACAAAAGCCTCACTCACTTTTAGTGGTGCCTACCCATGCAGATAGTTTTTGATTTTGATGTGCTCATGTATAAGTTTCAGGATCTAATACCTGCAAAAACGAAATGGTATTTCCATCAGCCTCGATAATGTGCGCTTTGTCTTTAATGCAAATGTTAGCATGCTAACATGCTAGATGGTGAACATGGTAAACATTATACATGCTGAACATCAGCATGTTAGCGTTGTCATTGTGACCATGCATTTAGCTCAAAGCACCACTAAATGTATTTTATCCTCACTCAGCTGCTACCATGGCTGTAGACTCTTAGTCACGTTTAAATGTAATTATTCAATCCGCCGACCACCACAAATTAAACTCCAGAGAAATATCTAATAAATGTAACTCAAATATGGCCAAATGAAACAAAAGACTCTTGCACTGCTAAATACCTGTCGGTACATTAAGTTAAAAAAATAAATCTTTTATGATATTTGGGTAAACTGACCCTTTAAATTAGTGTTGCTAAAATTCAAATGCTTAAGTTTTTGTGTTTTAAATTACATTGTTAGGCTCAATTTTGTTTTATTGTTATCAAGTCCTGTAATATCAGAGTAAGTGACATTAACATGGAATGTTTACCATATAACATTTCTGATTGTGTCTTTTGTTTCACAAGGGCATAAAGTTTTATCTGAATATTTAAATATCGTTAGTCACCTTTCGTCCTGGTGTTCCACTCTCACCTGGTTGTCCCTATTGCATAAGAAATGTGGAGTACATTAAAGCATTTCATAATTAAAATGGACATTTATTCTGCGTGTTATGAATACTTTAGGCCTTTACCTTTAGGTAATAATACTCTGGAGGGTACGGGTATGGCTGTCCAGTTTCTTCATCATAACCCCCCTGTCTCCCCCTCTCTATCTCCGCTCTCCTCCTCTCCCACTCCTCCCTCTCCCTCTCCAAGTCTCTCTCCCCCTCCTGCGCTGTTCTCTCCCTTTCCAGCTCTTTCTCCCTCTCCATTTGTTCTCTCTCCAGCTCTTTCTCCCTCTCTACATTTTCTCTCTCCAACTCCAGCTCAGCTTCCCTCTCTTTCTCCAGCTCCTCTCTCTCTCTCTCCATCTCCATCCTTGCCCTCTCTCTCTCCCTCTCCAGGTCCTCCTCCTCTCCTCCCCTCTCTTGATCAACATCCTCCTCTGTCTCCCAGTCGTAGTCTCCACTCCTCTCCTCCTCCCCATAGACTAGATCAGGGCCTGTTTCTGTATACCCATCAGTCTCAACTCCTTTCTCTTGTTCTATTTCCCACTCCTCCACTTCTTCAGCTTCAGTCTGTTCCTCTTCTCCATCATGTGTTTCTGTATCACTGTATCGCTGCCTCTCCCTCCATTCTTGCCTCTGCCTCCTGGTGTGTGCTTGAAGGTCAGAGTTTTCTTGCTTCTTCTGCTAGAGAAACACGTTTCATGACACACACCAATGTATCTAGACGTTGCAACATTTCATTTGGATTAATACTTATTTCTTATTGTTGATAACAGACTTACATTCCAGCTGTTGTAACCTTGAGCTCCAGAGGACAGATGCTGAAATTAAAAATTAAGGGGCAAGTGTCAAATGGGCCACATTTAGTGAACATTAAATTGAATTGTTATATTTTATGTGATGCAATCTGAGTCAAATGTATGAAGTTTAAATTTTTAAGATTGGACAAATTTACTTTTTGTGCCTTCTTGGAATGACTTCTTCCACCTGGGGCACCTGGCATGAATACCTACAATATAAAAATGATTACTACTGACATTTTTATTATTAATCAATGTCTACATAACCAGGTGACACCTACCATGTAGTCAGACCAGGGGGCGCTTTTCTTCACCCTGATTTGGGATTGAGGCACCTGTCAAGCCCCCCCAAAACTCCTCATGAGCAAATTTATCACAATCATTTTGATGCTTCCTATCAAACAGCTGTAGTAATGTGTGTGCTCTGATGTAAATGAGGGTAAAAATATAAGAAAGAAAGACACAGACTTGCTTAGAAAGTTAGTTGAACATTTCTTTACTGAAGGATACATGCACAGAGGTTAACCAGACAAAACAACATAATAACAGAACATTTTCACCAGTGAAAAAATGTATTTGTTCTGGCTACAGAAATGCTTATATGCTACTACATTCTGATTAATATCATTGGCGTTCAAAGATGTTCGGTGAAGTAAAAACACAACATATTTTCCATGTTTCAATAAATAAAATTTCAGTACAACTTGTCAAAAGTAAATTTATTAAAATTGTTGGCACAGGGTTTTTGTGTTTTATCTGATGTGATATATATTTGTTACAGATTTGTCTTAATAAATAGATTAGTAGTTGTAGATGAGGTAAAGGCTACACAGGGGTTTTACATTAAACAAAGTGAAGAATGAAAATAACTCGGACATGAGGATACAATTCTGATAATTTAACAGCAGTGCCTGATTTTCTATAGAGTGCTACTCAAAATAAAAGCCATCATACAGGATGTGAACTTTAGCCATAGCTTTGGGTCAGTGACTTTGTCTCTGTGTAGAAAGAAGTCCTTCTTCAGGTTCAGGGCTCCTCATCAGCAAAACAGTTCACAGTTTATTCACACGCTCCATGTAGTGTGTGCTATCTTATGAATGCTTAACGCCCTATAGTCACCGTATAGTCTCTTGGGACTTAAGAGACGTCCTGTTTAAAAAAATGAGAGAGACAAAGTATTAAAAGTAACTCTCTGGAATTGACTAGTATTTCTGCTCATTTCCATTCAGGCAAGCTTTAGTGAAATCATGCTAAAAGCATGCTGCTCAGAAATGCTGTCCTGTCCCATGGTAATTAGTAACATCCCTATAATGGTTTATTTTCATCCCCACTGTATTTACATTAGCCTCATACAAGCATGTGCACATTTTTTTGCACTGGTGAAAATTTCATAAGAAGTAGAAAGTAGAAAATATGATGCCAAGTGCTCATTACTTACTTATTTATGTAATAATATAATATGACAGGGAGAAAGTGAAGCCTGTCCTCTGTTTAAGCACTTGTCCATCACTGTCAGGCATCTTGCGTTAAATGTATATAGAAGAGATTTGCATTCCAAGACATGCAAGGGGCTTCATAAACATTCAGTTAAGATTCAAGTCTTTCAAATCAAAGCTCTAATTAAAGCTCTACCTTGTCTGGTTCGTCTGCTGTGATGGGATGTGTAGAAAGTGAAACTTCATCCTGGTCATTGACAATAAAAGAAGAGATAAGAATGTGAGAGTGAAGGTAAGAGATACAGTACCAGTCAAAAGTTTGGACACACTTTCTCATTCATTTGAATGGGAAAGTTGTGTATATATATATATATATATATATATATACACACACACACACACACACACACACACTGGACAACCATGCCCATCCATCCATGCTTAAAAACTGTAGAAAAAGGTTTTGTTCAATTTGGTGTTTATATGTGACATAATTATCTACTAAAAATATAGGCAACCCCTGTTAGACCCAAAAGGCTTTAACGTGTTGTACGGTTATAGCTAAAAGGGTTAATTTGAGAGGATATAAATCAACCTCCACTCCTTGTTTTAAGAAGTGTCTCAATGATGTGGTTTCCTGTCTTTGTTAAGGTGGGGTTACTCCTCGTCTGACTCATACTGTAACTTTCTTAACATCTGATTTATGTGCTCTGAGTGTGGCTCTATGTACAGCTTATTTGAACTTTGAAGTTTTTAAATCCCACTTGTCCCCACACTGAGTCAATGCACAAACAAGTTCAGCCTGTCCGGACATCTATACCAGTGTTTCTCAAACTTTTTTTCAATGTTGTACCCTTTTGAATTTATTTTTTAAGCTAAATATCCCATGATCAGCGCAAAACTTTTTAAGGTTATTTATTGGGCTTTTCCACCTTTTATTTTTGACAGGGAAGCTAGGTGAGAAAGGGGGAAGACATGCAGAAAACCATCACAGATCAGATTTGAACCCTGGACCTCTGCGTCAAGGCATAAACCTCTGAATTCAAGTGCGCTTGCTCTACCACTGAGCCAACCTGGCCAGCAGCGCAAAAACATTTCATTTTTGCTAGAAAAAAAAGTCTATATAAAGAGGTACACCACGCAATATGCAATACGAGCTGGCAGTGATAGATTCACTAAACAACAACCTAGCAAGCATGGTAAATTTTGCTTTATTCCCTGTGTATCAGTTTTTGACCTGTTTTGTTGTTTCTTGGTTATGTTTGTGTACTTGAAAACAAAGTACGAAATAATAAAACTGTGTAATACATCATTCATTGAGTGTAGATTACCTGTGCATCTATTTGTCTGTTTGTGGAGGATGTTAGAGGATAACTGGAGGTTCCCGTCAACATTTCTAACTGGGCAGGACTGTGTGTGGCTAATTGTTCTTCCTACAAAAAGACAAACAACAGCATAACTAAGTTCTTATCCTTCATAAGCGCAGGAGTTTCTGCTTACTTTCTATTAGAATACTGTCTTACAACAGTGAATCACTTTTTGTTATCATCTGGGCTGCAGAATTATTAATGCCACACCTTTTCATCCACTGGATTGGGAATTGCATCTGTTTGAACTTCAAGCTGCATATGATAGAAACATGGAACATATTTTACATTAAAAATGTATTATAACATTTTTTACAATTTTTAACATACTGTTTGAAGCAAGTTTACCTGTCTGTTGTCTTTCCTCTCATGAGAGGTCACAGGGTAATCTGGGGAAAGTTCTTCCTGTTAAGAAAAATAATAATAATTTAATTTCAACATTTACAACCTACAGATACTCCAGTGGATGACACATGATGATGATGCAGTAGGCTGTAATGACAAAGTAATTTATTTTTAATGATTAATTCAGGTAGTGGGCGTGTCATTAATCAACTCTCTTCAGTGCTTAGTGTGGGCACAGATGAGATGTTGCTATTTTAAAAAATAAAAACCTAATTTGATTATGAGTTTGACAGGTCTGTTAGCAAGAAGCCACTCACCATAACAAAGCTTCAAATCTGTAAGAACCCCACATCATCAATCAACACTTTAAACTGAAGTTTCCCACAGTTCATGAATTAGTCATACATTGCAGCAGTTGTCTACCTCATATTCATAACTGTATTCTTCGCCGTTATAAAAATCCTCTTCTTCCTCTTCTTCTTGCGTGTCCTCCTCACTTGTCTTTGGATAAATGAGAAGTGATAATAATTACAGGAGGATTCTGTTACATATCATAATTTAACATTTGTGTCAGTGGCTGGAAGAAGACAATGCCAAGCGTTTAAAAGTAACCCATTATCAAAAAATGCTGGTATCAACAAATGCATGCTTTTACTTTTATTAGCCACACCATTTCTACAATAACTGGTTAATTCTGTTATGTTTAAAAAATGTTAGTATATTATGATTCATTCTATGATTTTTAAGTACTAAAAGTTATTTCTACATTAAAAAATTATGTTAAAGTCATTATGTTAATAAGTTAGCAACAGCCAGTGTCAGGAGTCTGTGCTTAAATTTTGCAGGGTGAGATGGCTGTGTTAGTTGGTTTTTATTTTGTTTAGTTGGGGCAGAAGTGAAGTTAAGTTTTTAGGTTTAGTTTGGACCCCTTCAAGGACATTTACCAGGCGTTGTCTCTGCCTCTTATGTCGTCCTTTATTTCCTTTGCCCTGGTTAAGTTCACAGTCAGAGAGAAAAAAGATAAAGGTTTCTCATGCTTCAGACGTCGATGATAAAATAATGAAACTACAAGGTTAAAACTGTAAGTTTTTGGGAGATATTTAAAAGGGTAATAAATACTCAATGACTATCAAACACAAATGCAACAGCTTCACATCAAGATGTTTAGGAGCCCTTAGTGTTAAAGTTACCAAAAAGGTTTAGACCTATTTGTATAGGACCACACTGGTGGCTTTGCATGATCAAATCAAATATTCTTGGAGGCTTTCCATAAATCTATTTGATTTTCTCATTAGATTCTAATATATTCTAAGGCAACGTGTTGCTGTATGCACTTTATTGTCAAGCACATTTACTTTACCTGCAATGTGCTATATAAATAAAATTGCCTTGCTGAGATTGATGTCCTTCCTTTCAGGCAGCCACTGACTTTGGCTCATGACAGCATTCATCAGTTGTTTTCTTTTTAAATGTTTTATGAAATTGTTGCACTCTGTAAGTTGATTTTCGTGGGCAAACCCAGTCATTAATGATTACAGATGAGGATGAGTATGATGATGATGATGATGATGATGATAAGATGTCCATGATAGCTTTACCTTCCCACGTTCCCGGTTCTTCCTCTTTTGTCCCGAGTTCTTCTTCAGGGAGTCTTCCTGAGTAAGGAGAACCGCCACAGATTCTGGCAACCCTGAAACCGTCTGACATGCACATTTGAATTTTTATCATTTTGCAATCAGCAGAACATAAATGCTAGACAAAACAAACTTTGTCTGACATTTGAGGTTTTCCATACTTACTTTTTTATTTCTTTACTAAAACATGACCAACCATTGTTTTTCCTCACATCATATGAAAGCTAGCGACAGATCAAAGACCTAAAGTTGCCATGACATTATTATATTTGGTTATAAGGATAGCAATAATAATAATAATAATTTAAGGAAAGCATCATTAGAAATGTGAGACAGTAAGATCTCACTGTGTTCACAAATAACTCCACGTTGCTGAGAATGATCTTAAACTATCTCTGTAGAAACACAATATATTCAATTACAGATTTGAAGTTGGCATACTTTATGGTAAAATCTCCTTACCTCCTGGGTCGTATTATAATTAATAGTAGAATTGACTACAGTCCAATTAATTTTGAGTGAAGATACTCCGTCACTATGCTCATCTACTCCCTCCTTCCCACTGGAGACCTTCATCTCCGTCTCAGTTCTGTCAAGCTCCTGCTCTCTGTTCAGCTGGGTGAAGCTCCATAAAGTGGGACCCTCTGCTGTTTCATTTAAAGGATCCTTCACACCAAAAGACAGAATTAGTGGAAGTGAGAGATTTGGACTAGTGCATTGACCTGAGTAAAATATTTATATTATGAATATTTATGATGATATAGTGTACACAGTGGGTGAAAATCTGAATGGTTTGTGAAAGATTGTTTGTTCTTTCTTTTATATTACAATTTTTTAATGTGTTGTAAGATGACACTAATGAAACATGCTCTCTAACATGTTGCTAGAGTTAGTATAATTAAACATGAAAGGGCCGACAGCACCTTGTCTCCTGAAAACCTTTTAATTTTTTCTGTGTAATTACACCTTTATTGAGCTTTCAGGACTTTTCTTAAAACATCAAAAAATCTGAGGACAGGGGTTAGAAACTTCTTGTTCCTGGAATATACTTTTTTCAGTTTAGGAATCATCTGTCAGTATCTTAAATCAAGACATGGTTCAGCACATTACTTTACTAGTATAAAAAATAACCTGAAACATGTACTCTTGAATTGAAAATCTAAATTCCTGGAGACACAATGATTTGCCTTGGAAACAGGTTTCATAAGCTCATCATACAGAATGCTTTTTTTTTTAATATTTCTTTTAAGATATAAAGACTCAAGATGGAGATTTTGAAGTCAATTACAATTGTCAAAGACTCTTCAGAAAGCAGTCCATCTAAATCAGGGCCCTGGATGGTGTCCAATACTTTAGCGGCTGGCTGCTGAGGTCGAACTTCACTGAACTCTGTTGAGACAACACAATTAGAATACAGCTATTATTTTGTTTTTACTGCCCTTAGTTTTAGAAGTCTTGTGATCTTCTTTATAAGGACACAAAAGACACAAGTCCATGAAATTGATTGATGAGAATTAAAAGTATTGATACTTATTTAGTGAATGCATGGGTGTTCAGGTTATTGTTCTGCAAACATTGATATTTTGTAAAAATGTCTTATAATCCCAAGAGGCATACGCCACCTATGGCATGAAACCTTTTACTCTCACACACTTCTTCCTTTACTGTACGTACTTTGTACTCAGTGATGACGTTAGATGTGTGAGTTTCTGTGTTTTCTTTCGTTTTCTTGGAGGTGCCAAGCACATGAAGCAGCTCCTCTATTCCATCCTGCAGCAGCCGGTCAATCAAAGCCTTCAGCAAAGGCAGCTGAGAAATAGGTTTTTTCAGAAGGTGAAACTGGGATACAAATTCTATCAACCTCAAAATGTATACAATGTATTTTCTCAGAGCTCACCCTTATGCCATATGCTTCAAACATCACTTCAATGTCCTAAAGAAGAGGAAAAACACACAGGTCAAAAGTGCAAATTGAGACCATGTATCCCAGAGGAGGAATTACTACATCCTATATTTACCTTCATTTCAACAGATTTTCCAGGAGCTCCAGCATCACCCTATGAAGACATTAATCAAGTGCTTTAAGTTTGTGAAAACCGCAATATAAGTTCAATTTATTATTATTATTATCTAAGTAAATGAATATAAAGTAATTTCCATATACATACACTCACCGGCCACTTTATTAGGTACACCTGTCCAACTGCTCGTTAACACTTAATTTCTAAGCAGCCAATCACATGGCGGCAACTCAGTGCATTTAGGCATGTAGACATGGTCAAGAGAATCTCCTGCAGTTCAAACCGAGCATCAGTATGGGGAAGAAAGGTGATTTGAGTGACTTTGAACGTGGCATGATTGTTGGTGCCAGAAGGGCTGGTCTGAGTATTTCAGAAACTGCTAATCTACTGGGATTTTCACGCACAACCATCTCTAGGGTTTACAGAGAATGGTCCGAAAAAGAAAAAAACATCCAGTGAGCGGCAGTTCTGTGGGCGGAAATGCCTTGTTGATGCCAGAGGTCAGAGGAGAATGGCCAGACTGGTTCGAGCTGATAGAAGGGCAACAGTGACTCAAATAACCACCCGTTACAACCAAGGTGGGCAGAAGAGCATCTCTGAACGCACAGTACGTCGAACTTTGAGGCAGATGGGCTACAGCAGCAGAAGACCACATCGGGTGCCACTCCTTTCAGCTAAGAACAGGAAACTGAGACTACAATTTGCACAAGCTCATCGAAATTGGACAATAGAAGATTGGAAAAACGTTGCCTGGTCTGATGAGTCTCGATTTCTGCTGCAACAGTCGGATGGTAGGGTCAGAATTTGGCGTCTACAACATGAAAGCATGGATCCATCCTGCCTTGTATCAACGGTTCAGGCTGGTGGTGGTGGTGTCATGGTGTGGGGAATATTTTCTTGGCACTCTTTGGGCCCCTTGGTACCAATTGAGCAACGTTGCAACGCCACAGCCTACCTGAGTATTGTTGCTGACCATGTCCATCCCTTTATGACCATAATGTACCCAACTTCTGATGGCTACTTTCAGCAGGATAATGCGCCATGTCATAAAGCTGGAATCATCACAGACTGGTTTCTTGAACATGACAATGAGTTCGCTGTACTCAAATGGCCTCCACAGTCACCAGATCTCAATCCAATAGAGCATCTTTGGGATGTGGTGGAACGGGAGATTGGCATCATGGCTGTGCAGCCGACAAATCTGCGGCAACTGTGTGATGCCATCATGTCAATATGGACCAAACTCCCTGAGGAATGCTTCCAGCACCTTGTTGAATCTATGCCACAAAGAATTGAGGCAGTTCTGAAGGCAAAAGGGGGTCCAACCCGTTACTAGCATGGGGTACCTAATAAAGTGGCCGGTGAGTGTATGTTTTTGAGGGTTACTAAATAAAAATTACCGTGTCTCCTTTCAGGCCTCTTTCTCCTTTATCTCCCTGCAAACAAAAGACAAATGAGCTACAGAACCAACATTTCAGTTTTTAATAAACTCAGTTTCAGTATGAACCCAATTACCATCTTACCTTTGTTCCCGGTGAACCCTAAACACACAGAAACAGAGGAGCAAGACATTGGAACATGCATCTACAATGCATGACATCAACTTTGCCATAATGTAACATAATGTCACGACCCATTGCAACCCACAATAAAAGCCCTATAGTCATTGCTGAATGATGACTCAGCTATTGTGCAGGATAAATATGGATTATGCCATGCAACAGCTGAAATAAAGAGTCATAAGCTTAACATTCAGAAGTGTGTTCTGTGTAAGACTCAAACTCACAGTAGCTCCTGGAGGACCCATCGGGATTGGAAAAGCTTCTCGGATTTCGTCAATGTTGGAACCCTGAGAAAAAAAAAAAGTCTAAACTGCCAGGCAGGTCTAGGTATTTTCTGAATCTTCTCAAATAAACAATAATGGTCCAAGGTGACACTTGTTATAGGTAAAACACTGAATATACAGTTTAATATTCTGCTTTTAAAAGAGGTTGGGAAAAAGAAATCAGCTTTCCCATTTAATAAATCAAAAACAACGCGGATAGTAATATGTACCTCGGATGTGACAAGTACTTGCCTACCAGGCAAACCTGGAGGTCCTGGTTCCCCTTACTACCATCTTTACCCTGTGAAGGAAGAAAAACACTCTAAAGTTGCTCAGTTTTCTCGTAAACAATGTTTATTTGTTTTATCCCAAAACCACTTACATTAGCACCCACGTCTCCCTTGTCTCCCTGGAATGAGAGGAATGTTAACATGTATATTCCAAAAATAGCCTCACAGATGTTTTAGTTGGTTGCCATAAATTTAAAAAGACCTTGTTGCCGTGATCTCCTTTCAGCCCAATTTCTCCCTGTGAAAAGAAAATAAGTTTAGAATTTTAATAATTCACCTACAAATAATACATTTTGAAATCGGAACAATTTCAAACTATCAAAATAGCACAGATGTTAAAGCATGAAAGTCATCATCCAGTGGGTATCACACATTGTTGTGCTGTAATTGTCAGATGAAAATGTTCCTCACATCTTTTCCTGGCTGGCCCCTCTTCCCGTCGATGCCAGGTCGTCCCTGAACAGCGGAGGAAATAAAACAATCGCAGGAGATCATTTTTCTGATTATTATGGTGAAAAAACACACCTAAAACAACACATTATAACATTATATTTTATGTTCAATTTAGTGTTCAATTTGTTCAATAAAAAAATGTTGGAAATTATTTCCTTTACTCCATTTGTTGCATTTTAGCTAAATAATGAAAGCAGTGGAAATGCAGAACTGAGAACAGTTATATATCTCTTTTTTCAACTAATAGCATTATTGTAATATTCAACGTTAATCGTATTGTGCATATTCTCCTCATATCATGCAGCCCTAATGGATAGGTAATGTTTCAGCCAATCTGTACATCAAAGTGATACTCACTGGAGTTCCCGGTAGACCAGGCATTCCAGCTATCCCAGACCGTCCTTGGTCTCCTTTATGTCCCCGCTGTTCACATGCACACATACAACAAATATTTGAGCAAATAATTTTTTCTTCATGGCGAGTTTACCATGTACAGAATAATATTACCAAAAACATTGGTGCACTCACCAGACCAGTTTCTCCTTTCTGTCCCTGGTCACCCTGCAGTTAAACATTTTGTGAGTAAGCTCACACTGTAAATGCCCAAAGCTTAATGAAATTCGGATGGGCAGATTTTAATAATTGAAGTAAAACTCTTAGTATAACCTTTATTCCTGGTTTCCCTTGTAACCCATCAAGTCCATCTCTTTCAGAACCACCCTGCAAAGCAAACGGTTTCTTACTTCAACAGATTCACGGTTTTTTTTTTTTTAAATGGTAGTCCTCCTGATACAAACTACCACAATAAAAGCGATTTGAAACAATGATGTATATACATACCAGAGATGGTGCTGGTAATCCAGGTTTCCCCTCTGGACCCTGTTGAGACAAACAAATATTCAAATATTGGGAATATTCCAAAAAGCGTAATAATTAAAGTCTCCTACCAAACACTTATAAAATAACTTATAAATAAATTAATCTAACTATAGTTATAAATAATATAAAATAAAGATTGTGTGATTAAGAAAACCTGTAGGTAGAAGCAATCTCACCTAAGAAAATAAAGAAAAGAGCAATTACAACTACAGGAGTCCTAAACTAACAACAACAAATTGAACACAAGCAAGCACTGAATAAAAAAATAAAAAAGCGTAAGTTTAGCTACCTTAATCAATTAGTCTGCATATTCAATTTTTTATTCAAATCAACATCAAATATTGCTCTAGGTAATGTCTTCAAATGAATTATTTCAATTGACCAACAGTCAAAATCCCCCAAATATTGAAATTAGTCTCATATAACACAGAGAAACCAGCATATATTGCAACCAGAGAACAGTCTTGCTTGATAAATTACTTTAACAATGAATTTATTATCCAAATTGTTGCAGTTTTATTTTCTGCCAATTAACTTATCCGTTAATGGACTGATTGTTTGAGCTCTATGTGATACTTTGAGGGTTTGCACTCTATCTATGGTAGCTGTGATTATGGTACATCTTGCAGTATATACTGTATGTTTGTGACATGTGATAGGGTACTCACTCTCGGCCCAGGCACACCGGTTTCTCCTCTCAAACCAGGCTCACCAGGTTCTCCTGGTTCACCCTGAAGGATGGGAAAGGCAAATAAAGGAAAGGGAAGGAGAGAGAAGAGAAGATAAACTGGAATTCCCTCATGAAAAATTAATAAATAAACTGATTAAAATAAAGCATGTTACATGCTATTCTTCAAGTTACCTTAATCACTCTGGTCAATATGTTGTTGTCTCCAACAATCTAGAAGGACAAAATCGGAAATTAAAAGTTAACTTGCTAATTGATGGACAATTTCAGCAGACTGAGAACACATATTCATTCTCCAAGGTCTTATGGGAGAGTAGTGTTTTTTCTTTTGTTCTTCATGAGCTTCGTTACAATGAATGTCCTTGTCAAACATGGCTGAACTGATGAGAAGCTGTCAAAAATGATAATAGAGGCTTGTTTACTTGTTCTCCCGGAGGTCCAGGTTTTCCCTTTATGACAGCAGCAGCACGATCAAAAGAAGAGCACAATACAACACAGTTAAAAATCTAACATGTCACACTTCTAGACACAACCCATATTTGTAACACAAAGGGAAAAAAAACAGTAGGTGCACTGAAGGGTGGCATACACACAAAGCCAAACTTAATTAAGGAACCTATCAAAATAGAAATCATGAAGTCACAGAGGGATAGCAGGTTGTGAAGACGGTGACTGACACAGAAGAATTATCAAAAGGCTTCAACCAGAGAACCTCTGCTGAGAATCAACATGCTCATCAATAACAGAGAGGGAGAGGGAGACAGTGAATTCAAACAATACCTGCTCCCCTTTGTCGCCTTTCTTTCCATCAGTCCCCTGAGGAAAATCACATTTTATCTTTATAATGCAGTTCATGAGGAATTATTCCAGTGATTTAATGTGACAGGAAGGTTTAGTTCAAATAGAGACATTAAATGTCCTCAGAAAAAAACTAAGTAAAATAAACAGTGTAAGTCTATTTCTTTCAAGGCGTAGTTATCTTCTTTTAATTAAATTCAAAGAACTCACAAGCGGGCCGGGCATCCCAGTATCTCCTTTATCTCCTGGGTCCCCTGGTCGCCCTGGTAACCCCAGTGGACCCTGATCAACAATATCAAAAAGGAGTTGAAAAGCGCATTCAGCCTTGTACTGCTGTTTATGTTAAAAACCATAAAAGTAGATACAAAAGCACATGTCATGTTGTTCTCTGCATGTGTTTGTACATTGTGTTTGGTGGCCAGACTCCCACCTCATCACTCCCCCCAGTATGGGTTTCCATGAGATATTGGGGAGTGATGATAAAGTACATTCTCCCTGTGTAGGGCAGTAGAAGCACTGACAAGGCAGAGATGGGGAAATTGCACAGCTTAAATAGACCACCAAAGTAAGGGGGTGTGTTTGGTAAATTATACGGGGAATGAGAAATGTTACGTGTGTGTACAGAGTGCAGCTCGAGTTGACTGCCTGAACTAGCTCACAGGCGTCATCCCATTTCTGGCAGACATTTTGGAGCTAACTTCAGAATTAGAATCCTAAAAATAGAGGTTGGAAATGTAAAAAATAGAAATGCAATATAAAACACAGCAAATCAAAAAGTGTGTTACATTAAAAGCATACTCATAGTACATGGTTGACATGGTGACATGACATGGTTGTGACATGGTCATGGTTGGTATATGGAGTGGCAGTGAGTGTCTTTGACCACAGTGAACATCTAATCCAATGTGCAGACTTCCATTCAGTTTTTTTTTAACCAATAATTAACTTATTAGTCCCTTATTTTCCAGAGTGAACTCAAATATCTGTTGATGGTGCTCTGATTCCATGACACAGATGGTGAGTAGAATGTTCTTCTAGTCAGACATGCAATCACCGCAGATTGATAACTTCATAAAAAAAAATCTATGTTTTTATAAGAAAGCTTTTGTCTTCGTTGTTGCTGTGGGGGAGTATTTTATGTATGTTTATTTCTGTTTATGTGTGTAATACACAAATACAATATACTAAATAATATATATTATACAAACTAATTATTACTACACACAAACTAAAAAAAAAAATACCCTAATTCCTCTTTCACCAGGCTCTCCAGGTGGTCCAAGTTCACCCTGTGAAAGACAAAACAAGATTATAACTTTGAGTTCGTAAATCTAGTACAAGACTTTATTTATTATAAATCATCATGGAAGTAGCTAACCTCCTGAGCAACAAAACAAACATGCTGACTGTACCTTAGATCCTTGGTCTCCTTTAGTTCCCGGTGCACCCTACGCACAGAGTCATGGTCACCAATTTTACATTTAAATACATTTTCCTGAGCTCAAGTTGAAATGTATCATTTAATCTGTACATATCATATATATTCTGACTTGTCCAAACATTTATCCCTATGTCTTATGTTTTAATTAATACTATGAGCTTTCTCTGATGTAATGTTTTCTAAATGAACCCTGGTAAGGGTGAATTCTGCTGTATTGTACAAACAACTTGTATCATTGCTGCAACAGCCACACAGGATTTACTTACATCTTTACCTCTTAATCCTGGTTCTCCGGGATTACCGGATAACCCAGCCGCCCCTTTGTCACCTTTGGAGCCATCGTGCCCCTGGACAAACACATGACATCTGTTTAACAACCTCAGTTATATACATACTATATATATCTATATCTATATATGTGTGTGTGTGTGTGTGTGTGTGTGTGTGTGTGTGTGTGTGTTTGTAGTGGACTGGACTGTAGTTTAACCAAAATCTCTAAATCCATTATATAATAATAAAATAAAAAAATAAAATAAATAAATAAAACATTGTGCCACTAGGGGGCTAATGTATAGCCATCAGATGCCTACAATATTTACACACTGAGCAAAACTGCTAAATCGTTACTAAACTACTAGGCTAAAAGATACCAAAAATAAACCTTTGTAGGATTTAGGATAACTGCAAGGTCACGTGGTAGTTCTGTGGGTTTGTCCTTACTAGTGACCGCTTTCACATCACACATAGGCACATTTGACCCATTGCTCATGTAAAAGTATTGATTAGAGCAGCTTCAAGCACAATACTTTACTGACTTTTGGTCCAGGTTTTCCAGACAAACCAACATTTCCCTGTGAATGATAAAAAAGGATAAAACATAAATATACTGTAATAGCAATGAACAGCTGTTTTCTGCTTCAGTACTGTATGATGAGAACACAGTTTTAGTGTTAAATGAGCGACCCCACTTATTCAGGTGACTCACCCTCTCGCCATTTTCTCCCTTTGGTCCCCGTTGTCCTGGAATCCCAAAACCAGGACTGCCCTGCACACATATACATGTACCCATATACAGCTATTCTATACAGCAGCAATAGATATTCACTCTGTTCTTATATTACAAAATGCAAGCATGATTTACAGTATTTCTTATTAACCTTCTCTCCTTTGTTTCCTTGTTCACCCTTTATTCCCTGGGGGCCTGTGGGGCCGACTGGACCAATGTCTCCCTGACAAACAGGAAATATGCACACACATGCACACATACACAGAATGTCAATCGACATGAAGCAAAACAAAAAGCTTCACTTAAAATGGCACCTTGTGGACTGAGATTATGAGATGTCCCATTCAGTGGAGCCTTCATGCCCACTTCAAAAGCTAATGAGAAAATCTTAATTGTGTTTGATAAGCAGACCCAGAGGACTGAGTGTGTAAGAAATACACTGACTAATTAATTAAAAATGTCCTGACAGAATAAAACATTAAGAGAATCACTTCCCTCTGGCTGACTGACTTATTCTAAGACAGTTAAGATAAATAAAAAGCAAAAAACGTGGACATACATGTGAGGTTGTGACTAAAAAATGTAATCTTTGGACTAACTGGAAAAACCTAACCAACGGCAGCAAGCAACACTTTCCTCCCCCTCAACAACTTCTCTAAGCCCAAGTCTGTAATCAAGCAGCTCAGTGGCCAACAGATGAAGACTAGTGCAGTCCTTTAAATAATGAAGATGTAAATATAGAAATATTTCTTGGAGATACAGCTTCTCTGGAGTCACAAGTAATCTTATTAGTTGAGTGAAACCTTGTTTGGTAGATCGAAATAAAAAAGAAACAAAAAAACAACATCCAGAACTAATAGCATAATTAACTGGAACTGACGTCACTATTTTGACTGGTAAACATGTACGCGTACATATATTTAGGGCCTAAGCACCAACAGTGGTAAAGGCCCTATTAAAACTGAAGGAATTTTTATTTCCTGCAAATGAATCATCTTTTTGAGGGGCATAACATACTGAAAAACTCAACAAACAAGACATTTTGAGCATTTGTCGATGGACGAAGAAGTTACTGTATCTTGAGTGTACATTGTCATATATCCCCAAAAGAGTCTAGGCCTAAGACAAAATTGACTTTTGATCATAGCGCCCCCTGCTGGCAACAATAGATCAGCCTTATATGACAAACATCATCTGATTTATATGAAACTTATAATGTGTGGTCTCCATGTGACATTGAATGGCCCCGAATACTTTATCCACGCCCATGTACTCAGGCCATGCCCCATTGTATAGCTTTTGAACCATTTAAAGTACAGTCTTGTGTGAGGTATCACTGAACTCAGCAGAGTTCCTTTTTGATTGGTGATGGTTTGACTTGCCCCCTATGCTTTAGCCACGTCCCTTTCATAACTAATGACCCATTTGATGTAGACCACTGTGTGAGGTATTATAGAACTTGGTAGAGTTCCCTTTTCATTGGAGAATGGTTTGGCCTGCCCCATATGCTTAAGCCGCGCCCCTTTCATAACTAATGACCTGTTTATCTTAGGCTATTACGTGAGGTATCATCGAACTCAGCAGAGAATTCCTTTTTTATTGATGACAGTTTTCCCCGCCTCGCCCGCCTACAACTTTTGCAATACACCATCTCAAACGGCGCACACTCCAGGGTGCGCGCTGTGTCCGATGGTTGAGCAAACGCAGGGTCGCGTGGATCAGCGTCCACCAATAACCCCAAAGTGCGAAGAGGAGTGAGGGCCCGTCCAATGCTCCTTGCGGCTTTCATTTAAATTATCATTCTAACTGGCTGGATTTCACAGAGCCTCCAGGAATCAGGGGCAAAGTTGTGTGAACAAGAAGAAAAGAAATACAAATGTGGAGATTCAAAGGTAGAGAGTTTTGGTGATTTTAAATGAGAGATTTCTGTATTTGTGTTCTCTAAGCTGGAAAATCCTGATGTCACATATTTCCAGTCAGTGTTTGGCAACATCTAAATCATGTTACCACAAAACTGACAATCAGATTAACTGAGTTTGAGTGTTAAACTCTTAACAAAATAACTAATTCTAATACCTTTAATTGTTGCTTACTCAGTCATGCATATTTATTGTGATAGAGAAAATGGATTTCACTGGATTTAAGCCTTTTTTTCCTTGTCACATTTAAGGTTTGTGCATACTTACAACAACATTGCAATGTGCCAAAGTGTGTAAAATATGGGAACCACGTAGACTGGGTAAACCTCACCCACTCTGCTGGCGATTTGATTTTGCCCTGCAGCTCGGTCTGAAGACCTGCACGTTTAATGCTCCTGCTTCAGTTCACAATTTTGCGGGATCCAATCACAAACTGTCTTATCTGCCTGCCGTGCTATTGGTGAGTTTAACACAATGGCAATAGAGAAGTGACCAAGCAGCTTCTTGTTTACATTCAACACAGCGGCCACAAAACGCCACCAGAGCGCAGCAACCCAGTGATGGCGCTGTCACTTCTACATCCCCCGGGTCATTGGTCTGATTGGTTGTAGGACTGTCCAATTGTATATAGAGTCATTTGAACTATGTCCGTTGGTCACGCCTCTTGTGCAGAGATAACACAGAGCAAACTCCCCAGATCAATGTTCAATCTCAAATCTATTGAGCTAGGCTTGATAGCCAGACTAGGAACCACGGTGATGCATGTGGCCACAAAAAACATTTTCCTGGATAAATAACAGTTGGTTACTTACCCTGGCACCCTTTTTTCCAGTTGGGCCAATTATCTGTTGTGATGGGAAAAAGAAGACTAAGTATCAAGTGCTTTTATTTTTTTATTAAGTTTAAATGAGTTTTTGTTTTCTTACACCCTTGGCAGGATCTCCAGGGGCTCCTCTTGGACCCTCATCTCCTTTTAACCCCAATGGCCCCGTCAGCCCCTGGAAAAATCAGATAATATGAAATTATGAAAATTAAATAATAATAATCTGAATTATGTATTGCTATTTCATGTTACTTTATATATTGGGCCAACTCTAAACAAAACTCTTTTGATTACCTAATAAACTACCAACTATCATAAATTCTTAAACACACTACAAACATTTCCCACCACTCTCTGCTTTCTTCTGTTAACCAGCACTTTATTATCCATTATGTTTAAAGCTTGAAGTTTTTGAATTAAAAAATGGTATCACAAAAGACACGGAGATGGTCCTCATGACGGCTGTTTTTCCGGATAGTTGATTCCAAAGGACTATGCTGCCTAAAATTAAAAATCAGTGATGCAGGATGAAATTGCCTATTTGATAAAGATACCCACTGAGGTTTGACAATTTGGTGCATGATCATATGTAAACATAACCACCTCTAAAAGAGCCTAATCTCGAAAACCTAAAAAAAATGGCTTCCTCATTAGTTTATTTATCATCATCATCATCTGCAGCAGCATCCAAATGTCTGTTTGGAGACGCTAGAAAACATTGTGTATGTATTGTGTATTGCTGGTATTTCCAGCCATTTGGTCCCAGCTCAATGATTATATTGCTTCTGCCTGAGACTATCTTTGTAATCAAAAATTAATTACAAAGTTGATTTTAATATGCTTAGGTGAGTCAGTGGAAGCAATTATGATTATGTTGGTTTAGTGGGACATGCTGACATTCCAGTGTGCAGGCAGTATGCAAATACATAGAAGTTATAAGAATTTGTAAGAAATATTTTGTCTCAGCAATTCAAAACGTTAACTTCAAAGCTGCTAAAATGTGTATATTGTCAACTTAAGTCACATTCTATAAAATGTAATCCTTACTCACCATGGGCCCTTGTGGTCCTGTTGGTCCCATCTCTCCTCCTTCTCCCTGAAAACAACAAACATGCATTTTTTCAACTCTGAAAACTGCACAAATATGCATGCACACATTTTTGTTACAGTGTGACACCAGTGTAAATTAAATAACTACAAGCCTGTCACTTGGCTGGATTAAATTGATTCTTTGTGTTAATTATAGAGTGAATATTTTCAGCCTAATGAAGAGAGAGTGGAGATGTGTGTGGGATGAACTCACCTTGTCCCCCTGCTCCCCTTTGAGTCCCTTCTTTCCCTGCAGGTAAAAATAAATTACTGAATGCTTTCATCATTGATTCTTACACAATATTCACCCTCAGGTAAACAAATTTCATCTCATGAGACTAAGCTGGAGTTAATTCATATGCATTTGAGGCTAAGAAATATGCAGGAACTCATTGCTTGTTATTGAACAGGAGATAATGATGAAGTGCACACCCGTGGTCCGATGATTCCTTGGATGCCCTGCTGTCCATGGTTACCCTAAAAAAATTAATTACAAATGTTCTTTTACAAACAGGTTTGGGGAGTTTTACTGAAACATGTCACATTCAGAATAAACATACTTTTGTCATGTTCAAATGTTCTTTGCAATGTTGTTACCTTTGGGCCAACTGGTCCTGTTAAGCCAATATTTCCCTGCAAAACAACAGTTCAAACACTGAAACAAAAATGGGATTTTTATATTAATGCATCCAGAATCTGTCTGTCCCATAAGACAATTAGTCTGTTGTTCTCATTATATTAGACAGATAGATAGATAGATAGATAGATAGATAGATAGATAGATAGATAGATAGATAGATAGATAGATAGATAGATAGATAGATAGATAGATAGATAGATAGATAGATAGATAGATAGATAGATAGATAGATAGATAGATAGATAGATAGATACTTTATTCATCCCGAGGGAAGGTTTAGGCATCCATTAGCTTAGACAACCATAACACAACAAACACATACACACATACAGTATATCTCACATACTTAAAAATCACACAGAAATTTGAACTGTATTTGAACTTGAATTTGTACTATAAAATATTCTATATTTCTGGTTGACTTTTTTCTTTTTAAGTTCATTGCAATGTACCTTCTCTCCGGGCTCTCCACGAGGACCTTCAATACCTTGTATGCCAATTCCTTCTTTACCCTGCAAAATAAGAATATTTATTAGCCAAGTTATTCAGTCATATATTCAATTATTTTAAGTAGACTGGTTCAAAATGTGTAATATCTTTTATTAATAACACTTTCACCTGCTCTCCTTTCTGACCTGGTAACCCTGGCATCCCATCAATGCCAACGGGACCAGGCAAACCTGCAATACCCTGCGGTATATGGAATATGTGTGCGTGTATATCAGATTTTGGGTGTGAGAGACAGCAAGAAGGAAACAAAGAGAAGAGAAAAATAACACTTTCAGTAGGCAACTCTCAATAATCTTGCAATTAGGTTATGCAATGTTCTTTTTTATTTTGAGACTGCCAATAATTTTATCAACAATGCGCTTACATCTTTTCCCGACTCTCCTTTGTCTCCTTTCACACCCTGCTTCCCACGTAAACCCTTGTCGAAAATAATGGGAGTATTATCAGATAAAAATGAAGCAATGAATTTTTAATAACTGGTAATATCTGATTCTGAAGCATTAAAAATAGGCCTTTTATACAAGTAAGCAATTTATGATGCATCATATTTATGCAGTGCAACTTTTTAAAAAGACTCTGAAAACAGCCTTCATACTTACTTTTGCTCCAACCTCCCCAGGATCTCCCTACAAAGTGTAATCAATAAAAACAACTCTGGTTAAGAATTTTCACTTCATAGCGATTACTGAAGGTTGCGCTGACAGTGCATAATGTAATATGATAGAAGAAAGAAAAGAATAAAGAATACAAGATACTCATTGCAATATGGAATTAAAGCCCAAAAATGTTAACTTTGCTTGCATATTGTTCTGCTTTTCCTTTTTAAATTTGAAATCTGTTTACATTACCTTGACAGATAATCCCGGTGACCCTGGTGGTCCCGGCTGGCCAGGTAGGCCTGAAGCGCCATTGACCCCTGATACACCAGGAGGCCCCTGGGGGCCCTGTAACATGCAGTGATTAGTTTTTGAGTTGTCCTAAAGTTCACTGTTTGAAAACGAAAGAATATTTTGGAATACTCACTGAAGATCCTGGCTCTCCTTTTCGTCCAGGAACAAAATTTGCGTCTGTGCCAGCTATAACATATCCAGGCTCTCCCTAAGTGGAAACACAAAAAAACATGGATACCTGGATACACAACAGAGCATTTACATTCTTGGTTGTTGGAGACTCAAATCCCTTTCACAAAAGTAGATAAATCCAGCAGACAACTGTGTCATGAGTTCAAATCTTAGCAGAAAGCAATCAGTCATAAAAAGCACATATTACTCATCATTATAACTCACTCTTTCTCCCCTCTGTCCTTTTGGACCAGTGTGTCCAGGTGGACCCTGCCATTTAAAGAAACATGATGAGTGATTATTAGATGGATATATACAACAGATATTAAACAATTAATTTTCTGATATGTGTAGAAACATCAAAAAGCTTAACTTGGTAAGTTTAGGGTTTTCCAGATGAGTACAGTAATCACAATCCTGAGGGTCTTTGTTGCATGTCACCCACATTATTAAACCAGGTCAAATAAATCAATAAGTGAAATCAATGTTTTATATATGTAGCTAAAATCATATATTTTCCTCAAATGGCTTTATAATCTATACAGCATACAACATTCCTCTATAGTATAGAGGGATGTTGTATGCTGTATAGATTATACACAAATTGATCATACACAAAATGAGGGGAAAGTATAGTCCATATCCCCTCTCCTCTCCATCTCATATTAAGAAAATTTAAACATCACTTCCTGTCTGATGTTAAAGGACAAAGTAAAAGTTGCTCAATGCAGATGAATACCTCCTGTTAGCATATTTTCTCCTTGTTGAATTAAGATGAAGTTTTGATCCTTTATTTTATATTTATTAAGTCCACAGTGGAAAAAGAAACAGGTGATATTTGCAGCAAAAGACAGGACATCACATTTAGGGGTATTTTTCCTGTTGGTCTTACCATATCACCTGGTATGCCTTGTGGGCCCTGAAAAAAAAGAAAAAATATCATTTTCAGAGTCAGACTTAAATGAGATTAACTTTAACCAGGTCAGTATGAGGATTTTTTTTTAAATTTAGTTACCCGTTGGCCGGCAGAACCTGGGGGTCCAGTTCTCCCTGGTCGTCCTGGCAACCCAGGTACACCATCTGTTGCAGGAGGCCCCTGTCATATTAAAACATTATGGTCTGTGCTGGAAAATATAATAATAGCCACACTCACCCATACAGTCACAGCATGGTTGTGAGATTGGAGACAGTTAACGGCAGGCATTACCTGCATATTTCTATTGTTTATTTATTCTGTTTTGATAGATTGAAAAATGTAAGACAGCATTAATGTAGTTAAAGTAAATTCCACTAAAGCAAATGACGTTGTAATGTGGTGAAATTGTATTAAAATGTAGAATAAGAAAATGGAAATGAACGCATCTTGCAGCACCCATGGCACATGTGGAAAGAACAATGAAGATACAACAACAAATGAATGAATATAACTTGCATAACAACACTGAAACACAACTGTTTTGAACTCCAGCTTTAGATTGACTGGCTGAAAATGATTGGACTAATTTAGGAAATTGACTCTACTGCCTCTCCATCTTATTTCATTTCCTTCATTTTTGTGTGATATACTGTAGCCCTCTGTCACTGATTGTGACTAATGCTGGCCAACTCTCTCTTGATTTGTAATTTGTAGTAGTTTCAGACAGTGCACAATGCACAAATGGCAATATTTCTTCACATTTTATTTCATCTGAGGTAAAACACATAAAAAAATGTTTTTCAATACTTTTGCCTGTATGACCTAGAGTTGTAAAATGTATACAGCCAAAAAGACAGTGGACGGGTAAGGTAATCTTGACAATTAATGATGACAATGGTGGTAGAGTGTATTGTGTGCGTGTTTGTATATGTATGTGTGTGTGTGTGTTGGTTCTTACCCTTTCTCCCTTCTCTCCTTTGGAAGGAGTGAAAGGATCAAACTGTCCAGGGATTTGCCTAAATCTCTACATAAACAAAACAAAGACTACAAGTTATTCTAAAGATGAATAATAAAGATAGTAAAGTTTAATGGCAATGAGGAAACATTAACGCAGGATACAGAGGGGACAGTGGAGAATGGTTGGAAATGTCCTAGTGGCAAGAAAGTATTTTCACTGTGCCATAATGTAGAGAAGAAAACTTGATAAAACATACCAGACCTCCGAGACCAGAACCATCTCCCTGAGAGAATGAGGAATAAGGAATACACAAAATAAATAACACTTCTTTTGCATACAGTTCTAAATCAATTTTACACATTTCAATAAACTCACCTTTTCCCCTTTCTGGCCCTGGATAAACAAAAATGAATATGATTAATAGTTGTATTGTTAAGACAGAAACTTCAATCAAACCATTGTTAATGTGAGAAATTCTGATAAATGTCAGCACCTATCAGTGGCATTTAATTGGCTGCACTATGACTGATATGATAATGATGATGATGATGAAAGTGAAAGGAGGAGAATGAGGTTTTTTTTTCTGAAGTACCAACCTTCACACATTGGGAGGAGCAGGGACCCTGAGGCTTTAGCAGCTCCTCTGGGTCTTCGGTTGGGGTGTCCAACTGAGCGGACTGAAAATGGATATGAGGAAAAAGTAATACACTGACATAATAAAGAATTAAGTGGCAGAGACAGCTGTGTGGTAGTCACACCTTCCACTGCTCTGACATCAAAATGTCAAGACAGCTGCAGTATTCCTTCCTACAGGGTCCTGGTGAGTCAATTAAAATGGTGATACATTTACATTTATGTCACTATGCATGCCTGATCATCTCCAGAGCTGGTTGAGGTCGTCCTCTAGGTGCATTTATTTTAAATTTGCAATTTTAGTATAGTGAGTATTACTTAAAAAACATATATGCCATTTGTAAAGGTGGGATTGCATGAATATAAGATGTTTAAGTGTGATTGAAATATAACATATCTCGGTGTAATAAGACAGAAAGAAAATAATTAAATTTGTGTCTTGCCTCAGCATTTAGTTTGAACTCGGAGAGGAGTTCTTCACCACAGATGATATTAATGAATTCTCTCTCTATGGAAGGGAAGTCATCAAAGGTTGGTGAGTAGAAGATATTTTTGTAGCTGGTGGGTGCTGCTATCTTATTCAGCTCCTCAATGTCTGCATTGGAAACTCCAACTGCCAGGACACTGACACCTAGAGAAAAACAGTTCCAAAGCATGATAATTCATGCAAAATGTTCCCGTTTGTTTCTTTGTCTTCAAAGTTTACATTTTTGGCTAGAGTAAAACTCATTATCAACACCATTTGAAGGCTTTACAATAATCTTTACTGACCCAGAGCACGTGCAATTCTAGCGGGTGGCACCACATTATCCTGGGCCCTGCCATCTGTAATTAGAACTAGAACATGGGCCACATCTTGCCTCATCCCCAGAGCCTCCTGGAACAATTCCTGCAGAACGTAGCTGATGCCTTTTCCTGAGAGTACACAAAAGTATTAAGAGAAAATACTGAAACTTCTGGGAGAGTTTTACTCTAAATGGATGATATCTATAAATCTCTGTAATGTTTATTGAAACACACACAACACTATTATATTATATATTTATTTATATGACTTGATTAGAGTAGAGCCTAGTTTATGTCAAATGGTATGTCAGCAGTCAGTATTAATACATCTATATGGCAGCAGGACCGAGAACCTCATATTATCTGTCCACCAGCGTGGCAGTTGTTAAAGGCAGTGACATCAACAGCAGAACTGTAACAGTGTTATAGGAATGATCTGCCATGACAGAGGGTAGAGTAGTGTGAGTGTCACTAACCTGTTTTGGTGTTGCCCCCTCCATAACGCAGCGCTCTGAGTGCCCTGAGCACAGAGTTTCTGTCTTTGAAGTCTCTTAGATGGAATTCAATTCGAGGCTCATCACTGTAATGAACTACAGCTATCTGAGAGAAAATATGCATAATCATAACGTCATCTAAATTGAAAGTAGTGTGACTTTAATCTATAGTTCTCAATTGCATTCTAATCAATACCCCTTACACATACTTTACATTAAAGAGACCGTTTTTTGCATGTTTGTAGGCAGGCGCCTCATCTTACTTGGCTGCCACTTCTTTTTCTTTTTACAATTACAAGCCATGCTGCTTTTGTGCCTTGTTTATTCTTTCTGCCAATGTTTAAATCTGATTCTGCCCACTTGGTGAAATAATTGGATATTATGTTCCTGCCAATGGAACTGGTTTGCACAGGAGACTCACTGGTGCAGTTCAATAAGTTGCGGCAGCTATTTTGTTCTTTTTTAAACTACTTTTTGGGCTTTATTTGACAAAGATTGTTAGAGGTTGCCCCTTGCGGCAACTATTTTAAATCACTGCAATTCAGTCAAGTTTGTAATTGTAGTACCACACCAAACAAGCCTACGACCAAAAGGCCATATTGTGACCACAATATCCAGCTGGAACAGTATAAAACAAAGAAAGTCTAGACTGAGAGACCAACCTGTGTACCCTGAGGACCAATGATAGGGAAGTAAGTTGCCACTCGGAATATGAAGTCTTTTATCTTGATAAAGTTGTTTGCGCCGATGCTGGAGGACTCATCCACTAAAAATACTATGTCTGCTTTGGTCTTACCACACACTGACAAAACAAAGAAACACACAAACCTTAAATACAATTCACCATTGAATATATAATAAGGTAATACTGTGCTTAAAACTATACACAGACTTTATTTCTTAATTAATAGGTAGAATACTTTCACTGTAGATCATAAAACTTTAGCAATATCAATTTTTTTATATTTAACCAAACCTGGTCTTGGTGCAGCTGTTGTCTCTGCACTAAGTGTGGTTAATCGAAGTAAGGTGACTTCAGCTACTTTGGCTTCAGTGACACTTGGCAGACCCGGAGGCTTCTTGGTGGTTATGGATTTAGGCTGTGGCACAGCAATGGGGTGTCGGGTGGTCCTGGAGGATGTGTGATGTGTGGTAGTGTTGGTGATGGAAGCAGTTGTGATATGAGGGGTGACTGTGGCTGCTACAGGCTCGACTGTCACACCCAGGCCATCCTGTCCCACTGAGATGCACAGAGACATTACATAACTGATTACGAAAAACTTGTGACAAAAAATGTTGTATCCTGAAAAACGTGGGACATGGCTTAGAGCACCTTTAACACAAAATTATCAATGTATTCAATTAGAGTACATTAATTTTGAGCATATAAGTGGAATAATATAGATCCATATTAAGTATATCTTGTTCAATCAATAAGCATATAGTAGCATAGCAGATAAAGGTTTGTGGATATTTCAGAGAGATTATCAAACTATTTACAGTAAGTCATGTCTTACATATTCTTTGATAAATAGTGCTTATAGGGCCCTCCACTTCTCCATACAAAGGTCGGATGGTAAAAATATAGGTTCTTCCATACTGCAAATTACTGATCATAAAGGAGTTGAAACCAGGTCCCAGGGTCTCAGTTTTTGTCTCCAACACTGAAAAGAAACACAAAGAAAAAGTTATTGCTGCAGAGTTATCATTACAGTGAAAGTATAACCACCTATAGAAATACATGTGTCTACAGTAATTAAATGGAAACAGTGATTTTCAATTCCAATAATCAATCCATATGTCATCAGACAATGATGTGTGAGATGAATGATTTAATAAAAGGCCACACTGCATTATGTTATGGTTCAGTGGGAATAGATTGACTGGTAATTAAGCAACACCTGAACATTGATTGATGTATTGTGTAATGCATTTCAAAGTGGACAGAATAACAACCATAGCAATCCAACACAGTAACTCACTTATATATATTTTTTTATTAATTTAACATTGACTTCATATCAAAGAAAAAGTGAGCTTGTACAACACTGTATGCAAGATAAAACATGAACAATAGTTTTCTTAATATTTCCCTTTTCAACAAAAGCGTGGTTATGCTGATAGTTAATACACAATGCATGCTATGTATCCTCTTTTAACCATGAAGGACCCGGAAAACATATAATAATAAACACGATAGAGTGATTCTGTACTTGAAATTTATTCAATTGATAACATTTATTTTTAAACCAATGGCTCTTTTAAACAAAGCAGTGCTTATATCAGGGCTCAATGGACAATGTAATACAGTTGACACTGTATGGAAATTAAACCTTTTGGGTTATATGAACTGAAAATTGCATGAATGTTAACGTGATGCTAAATGAAGGGTAAAAGTTGGTCTTACCTGAGATGTGCCTCCAGGAGAGAAGGTATCCAGACACGCCAGCTACACGTGTCCAGTTCAGAACAGTGCTGCTCTCTGAAGTGTTCAGAGCAGCAAAGCCATTCACTTTTGGAAGATCCACTGAAAGACACATGAATATTGAAAAAAACAACGTACAAGTCAAGGGCCATATTTGATGGATTCACTGAGTCATACAGCACGTTGAACTCAAGCGGATTGTTTTCACAAGAAGCAGGGATTGTTATGATGCAAGTCGGCAGGTCTTTGTGACCCAACGAATAAATAAAGGAAACACTGAATATGATAATGACACTAACGAAAAGCTGTTTTTGATGAAGACTCTTTGCCAGTCTTCTAAATAAGGTCAACAAACACTCAAGGTCAGAGTGAAAACTGTGGAGGCTTATACCAGAGATAGTCCACTACAGGATTGTGATAAATGATACATTTAAAGTGACAAATTTACATTACTTCAACAGAAGATTTTTCACCAAGATTTAAAATATAATTTACAAATTTACACTGTAAATTTGAGTTATGTATAATTGTATGAATATCTCCCTGAAACCTCTGATTGAAAGAACATATCATACTGCTCTTCATTGATTTGGGCAAGCAGGACTTACAGGTGCGTGCAGTGAGCAGGACTGGGCTTCCCTCCCTATTTCCCATCATGGAGGAAACCTGGATCTTATACGCTGAGCTCTCCTGCAGCTTGTGGATGGTAAAAGTGGTGGAAGCAGCAGATACCACATGGGATATTTCATCACCCCCTGAAGCAGGGAATAATAAAATCCAACATGTAGAGATAATAAGAGTGTGAAACAATACTGCTGTGTGCTCATTTACAGTTACAACTCTATTGCCATGAGCCACATGAGTCTAAAAAGTGATATTTCAGGAGCAACAAATAATTACCAAATGTGCAAAATGGTAGTAACAAATTGTTATGATTAAATATCCCAAAAATGTTTCATATCTTTAGTCGATAAAATGTAAAATTATGTTATTGGTCAAAAATATATTTGTTGAAGTGCAGCTAAATGAAGAACACTTCAGTAGGTACTGAATTAAATTGTGGGTGTCCATCTGTGTGCATACACGCATGCATGCATGCATGCACATGTGTGAGTAATAGGGTGTAAGCACACATGTTTGAATGTATTGGTGGTCCCTTACCCAGGAAGGGGATCCAGGAGATTTTATACCCAGATGCCCCTGGTGTTTTCCTCCAGGACAGAGTGAAGGAGTTGACTCCAATGTCCACAACCTTCACCTCCCTCACTGCCTGGATAAGCTCTGAGTCGGAAACAGCAGCTGAAAAATAACACCATATTTAACAAATGCGTTCTCAAAAGAATCACTACAAAAATGTTTTTTTTCTCTTTCAACATTGTAATCAGTTCCAATCATGATGCATACAAATTAATATAAAAAACATCATTAAATTTAGAGCAATCCAAAATCTCTGAGTTGAATGAGATTGTGTTCACACACCCTATCATTTGTCCGAGTAATAAACTTGAAGCTTGGTGTAACACACTAACTTTGACAGTGACAGTAATAAAATGATAGCAGCTCTGTTGGCTTGGTCTCGGTGACACAGACTTTAAGTGACAATGACACAAGCTGTGGTTAAAATGGGAAGACCAAAGTACATGACTTGTCAGTCAAACAAAAACACCAAGAGGCTGCTGTGGCACGGGATGAAGAACTTCACTGTCTGTACCCATTTAATTACACTGGGGCGCACAGCTGCACAGAGCTATTTAGATCTAAAGATGAATCATGATCAATTAAAATAAACCTCAGTGTGTGAGATCTCACTTCCTGTACCTGTGCGCTGAGATAAAGAGATTTCTGGTCCCTCTGAGTTGCCGTACACTGCACAGATGGTGATTGTGTAGGTGGACTGTGGATTCAGGTCTTTGATATGATGGAAGAGAACACCCCGGCCCAGGTAATGGGACTGAGGGTTGCTATCACCTTTAAGCATGCAGGTACAGACACACAAATATATAAAACACACTATTAGAAATTGTGGGATATTTTGTCACTCCCGCAATTCCTATTCACGTTTTTAGACAAAAACAAAATATAAAGACTTTAAAGGTTAATACAGGTTGTATGACAAGTACACAAACAGAATGTTTCTTTCATTGACCTGAACATATAATTGGTCCCCATATTATAATGGAGCAAAGAACAGCATGGGTAAATATATCACCTGTGTTCCAAGACAGTTTGTACTCAGTAGCCCCAACAATGGGACTCCACTCCACAACTATGGAGGTGCTGGTGTAGGATGACACCTTGAAGTTGGACACATACCCTAACGGAGCTGAGACAGAAGAAAATGGAACATGAATAACCTACATTTGTTCATGTAAATACACTGTTAATGACATCATTTATTTTTCAGCCTGGTGTAAAGTTCCTCTTTAAAGAGTGCAAACTGATCTCAGGGAACTTTCAATTCAAATGACCCTTTTATATAATACTTGGCAGAGAAGAGAAGACTATTACAAAAACTAAAACTGTTTTTAGTTGTGACATCTTCAACTTGCAGTACTGCTGACTCTTGCTCAATGACATGTACTGCAAGTTACAGGGATGGTCAATCAAAGAAAGACACCACAAAGGTGAAAACATAGATATAAAACATACTTTATATCTATGGGTGTAAACAACTTCACCATTGTGTCATTATATTTTGCCTTTGCATGCTACTATCTGGATGAATGAGATGACTCTAGACAAAAAGAACAAGACAATATAGCATTATAAAGAGTCCTAAACCTCAGTGGTACATCAGTTGGATGGGAGACATATTGAATACTAGTACTCACAAGTTCTGAAGGTAGCACTGCATTATAAAGAGTCCTAAACTCTCAGGTGGTACATCAGTTGGATGGGAGACATATTGAATACTCTTAGTACTCACAAGTTCTTTGTAAGGTAGCTGGCTGATGTACCAGGCATTTCAAAGCCCACCACGTATGAGGGAATCCTACTTTAAGTGTCCTGAGATAGCACATGAATTGGAAACCAAATGAAACAGCCTTTAGACAGGACATACTATAATTTATATCATTTTTATATGGGCTACATGAATCATGTATATATTCCTCAAAACTGCCGGTACTCTGTGGTGCTCAGCAGTATTGGTGCTCACAGCAGACACCTTCAAGGTTTGTAGAGCTATCCAATCTGCCAGACAGAGAGGGTCGGTCCCTAGGTCTATAATATGGTACCAACATGCCTTTATTTTTGTAACTCAAGCATCTTAGTTGAAAATAACATTAACTCAGAGGCTGAGTGGAGGCCCTGGATTCATGTAGACAGTAAATTCCCTCTTCCTTCCATTTGATTATTCCTCACTGTCATGGCATTCCTCTTAACATCCAGCATCAAAGCCCCCTTCTCTGGAAACAACATCCACCTCCTTTTTCCCCAACCAACCATGCAAAGTTTGTCGCCATGCCACCTAGTCATGGGCAGACTGGCAAGATGATGTGTCTAGTGTGTCAGTGGCATTCTCTCTTGTGTCTATCATGGACTGATAAATACACGTATGAGGGAATTGTTGGTTCTGTGTAAATTATAGAGTGTGGTCTAGACCTACTTTATCTGTAAAGTGTCCTGAGATAACTTCTGTTATGATTTGACCCTGTAAATAAAAGTGAATTGAATTGGAAACCAAATGAAACAGCCTTTACCTGAAACTTGCTGTGGATTGACATCATTGATATAATTTATATCATTTTTATAAACAAGAGTCATGAGACATGACATGAATCATGTATATATCTAGAAGAACCAGATACCACATACTTTTATCATATAAACAAAACTGGAAGTCTAAAAGAGAGAGAAATCACCAGGAGTTGGTCCCCAGGCCAGTCTGTAACCTGTGGCTCCTGGGACACTGTTCCATGTGACATCAGCAGTATTGGTGCTCACAGCAGACACCTTCAAGGTTTGTACTGCACTGCTATCCACTAACACACAGAAAGAGAGACAGACAGAGAGGAAGACAAAATGGCCATCTTCAATCTAATTTTGCCTAGGTCTATAATATGGTAACCATTCATGCCTTTATTTTTGTAATTCCTAGCAAGCATCTTAGTTACATGTCTTGACTTTGGTGGTGGTGACAGGCCCTTCAATGTCTCCAAAGATGGGGTTGATGGTGATGGTGTACTCAGAGGCTGAGTGGAGGCCCTGGATCATGTAGAAGTTAAAGTTGTCCCCGAGGTTAACGTTCTCTATGTGGCCGTCTGAAAGACACAGAGAGGCACAGAGGCTATAATATATCACACTTTTGGGCTTAATTTCACTAACCAAGGTCATTTCCATTTTGCTACACCCTTGTGTAAAATGATGTAGCAAATAGTTAACAACAGTACCTGGTGATTCCCATGTCAGACGGTATCCTGTGGCACCCTTAACTGATGTCCATCTCGCCTGGACAGTGTCTGTGGTGGCGTTTTGGACCAGGAACTTCTGAACTTGTACCAGCTTTACTGTGTACCACATCCATATCCACACAAACACGATATATACAACATATGCACACACACACATTCTTTAGTTTATTTAGTGATAAAAAAAATGATAATGACTGAAAGTTATTTAATCTGAGAGAAAAGGGATATTTAAAGTAATGCAATGAAAGAAAAGAAACAAACATCTACATAGAAATCTCAATCAATTCAAAACAAAGTAAAACCTCAGGAGATGTTTCTGTAGCATACCATGAAATAGAGATAAATGAGAGTCTTAGTCTTTGTAACAGATATAATGCTGGTATTTTTTCCTAGAACAACAGCACAGTACTGTGGAAATGTTATGGTACTGCGCCTTGGCATTGGATTCTTCTGTTTTAGCATGTTCCATACTTTTTTACATGACATTCCTGCAATTGTTATTAGTTACAGCTATCTAAGTTATTTTCCTGTCAGTGTTTAGTCTAGATTAAAGCTGATAAACTTACATGTCTTGCCCACTATTGAAACCGTTTCACTTGGTCCCTGGGGGTAAATGACATAAATACTGACAGTATACTTCTTATCCTCCTCCAGGCTGTCAATCACATGAGAAGAGGTGTCTCCAGGAAGCAGCTTCTCATAAGCAAATCCAGGTCGGTTGGCTGCAGAGCAAAAATCCATTGAGGGATCAATACCAAATAAATATGCATTCAAATATTGAAATAATGCATTTTTATCAACAATAATAATAATTAAAAATATATATATTCATAAATACACTTTTAAACAGGGATGCAACTAGAAATAATTTTCCTTGTTTAATCTGTTGGTTATTTTCTTGATTCATTGATTACTTGTTTGGTCTATAAAATGTCAAAAAATCAAAGATCAATGTTTTCCAAATGACTTGTTTTGTCCACAAAATCAAAGATATTGCATTTATTGTCATATAGGTTTGAAAAAAACCTAGAAAATATTCACATTTAAGAAGGTTGAATCAAAAAATTTTGACTTTTTGTTATAAAAATATGATTCAAAGCGATTAAGCAATTATCAAAATAGTTTAACATTTGACAACTAATCAATTAATCGATTAATCGTCAAAACTCTATTTTTATATTGGTCTGCTTGTGTAAAATTGTAAAATAATAATAATTGTATAGTGTAATGTTAGCATACATCTTGGAATGAAGATCATAAATCCATTGATCCTTCCTAGTGGGGGTGTCCAGCCCAGGCGCAGAGAGAACAGGCCTTCCTCAATAACACGGAAGTTTGACACCTGAGGCAAAGGGGCTAAAAGACAGAAACGTGTTGCTCAGGGAAGCAGGGTATAGTAAAATCCAAAACAAATATGCAGAAGAATTTGTATATTTTATTTAAAAAAAATGCATGAACAACACCCACTCGTCTGGATGGTGATTGTTGCAGAGTCTCCTATGAGGCTGGGGTAGATGGCGTAGACAGTAAGGGAATATTCTGTTTTAGGACTCAGCTCTGTCACCACTGTTGTGCTCACATCTGCCTTCAGATCAACCTGCTACATACAGTGAAGACAGCAGAATGAGAGGAGCTTAATGTGTGTTTGTGTGGAAAAGAAAGAGAGAGTAGAGTGAAGGGAAGAATACAATGAAATGACACAGAGATAGACTTCTGAAACGTGCACTTGAATACATATCTTCACTTCCCATGTAAGTGTCTAACTCAGTAAATCACAAGCATCCTTATGTTTTGTTTACACTTCTGTCCAATACCCTCTATTCAAATTAGGTGGCATGTTGTGCTTTATAACATAATGCAAAATATTCCTTATTTGGTACTGTAAAATAATTATCTGTGTCTGTCAAGGGTCAACTGCAATAAACAAGCACAAACGGAAGTGCAGATACTGTATTGGTGGAGAAATGGGCATCATGTTGATCCCATTGACACACCATTGTTGTGAGCTTTAGAGGTGCACAGAAGGAATTGCACAAATGACTCAGGCTGCAATGAGAGATAACTCACTGCATTTTAGTTCAGCACATATGCTGGTCACAGAGGTGACATGCTGTTTTGATCAAAAGTCAGTCCTGAGGACGAACAATTGTAGCGGATGTTTTGTGGGAGCTAAATATGACTATGCTCTGTTACATTCCAGCTCAGTAGCAATCTACTATCATGCACACGCGTAATCCCTCACCTGTCTCTGTTGTTGGTATACACTGGAGCTGAGAGGGTGGACCAGGAGACGATATCCTGTGACATCACCTGTGGCCTGGCTCCACGTCAGTCTGAGGGAACTGTGGGCCAACTCGCTTACTTGCAGGTCTCTGGGACCCACCACACGCTCTTCAACTAGGATTGAGAGGTGGTACGGGAAGAGGGATAAAATGAAGTAAGTCTGGATGTAAAATATGTCAGAAAGTGAGAAAACTACAGCACAGAGTGAAATAAGAGAACACTATTAATCATTTTATTATACTTTTCAAACTCCAATTTTTCATTATAATATATTGTTTTCATACTGCATGTGAATTTATTGACTCACCAGGCAGGGTAGTTTTCACAGGAAGTGGTGGTTCAGAGGCAGTATAACACACTCTGCGGGTCAGTTTGGGAAGGATGGTTTCAAGAATAGAGTAGTCAGCGCCCAGTAATAGGTGCTCCTCATGTGGCTCTGACACAATCCTCCTCAACTCTGACTCATCAGCTCCCCTAACACCTGGTCACAACATAGATAAAAACAACAATGTAGACAAAGCAACAGTACATTTTACATGCTTTAAAACAAGTAAATCATAATGACAGAGCAACACTTATTTAGTGTTATTCTTTTTCTTTTAATTTTCTTTACATATTTTCCTACAGATGCCACTAGGGGAGCTGTGGCATTTCAAGTGATTTTAAAAAAATTGTATGATGCACATACCCATACAAGTCAAACTGTAGACATACAAAGGCTTATTCAAACTCTCTCTGGCACCTATCTCAAATTTTGGCACTGTGTGTGTTTGTTAGGATTACGTTTGTGGAAGTGGGCGTTGACAAACACCCAATAAAGACCCAATCTGGTCTCAAAACGTTATACTGTCTTATGTAATGAAGCAAAAATCTTAATAGAATCAATCAACCATGTTGCAATTAATTTGGGAGAGTTGATTTACAATTGCACCTGAAATCTGCCTGAAATCTGCACCTGAGCAGGATTAATGTGCATTTATTTTTTTGTATTATTGTTTCTTTAAGATTATTTTTGAGCATTTTAATGCCTTTTTTGACAGGACAGCTGAAGACATGAAAGGGGAGATTGACATGCAGCAAAGAGCCACAGACTGGAATCAAACCCAGGCCCACTGCGTCGAGGAGTAAACCTCAATATATGGGCGCCCACGCTACCAACTGAGTTATCCAGGTGCCTGTGCATTTCTTTTCTTACTAGTTGTTTGTATAAACAGAACATGCTGCACATACAGTATCTGTACATTTGTGCAATCAATGCAATATTGGCTGTACAGGTTCTCTGCGGAAGTGATGAACAAGAAGAGCAAGCCCCATTGTCAGAGGTGCAGATGGGGGACACAGAATCGCCTAATGAAAAATGGGTGCGATTAGCACAGCATCGGCTAATGAGCAGTAATTATTGCACCGCTCCCAGCTAAGGGGATTAAGTTGTGGGCTGTGTGTGTGTGTGTGTGTGTGTGTGTGTGTGTAGGAGAAAGAGGGTAAGATATGTGTAAGCATACTTGTGGAGAAACAGTGCTGTGTATTCATGAATACATATTTATTTTTTGTGCATATACAGTGCATGAGTGCACTCAGAATCTCACGCACACTCACAAATACCCAAACTGAATCCAATGAATTCAAATGTACAGGACATGCATTTCTGACTGCAAACACTGCAGATAAGTCGGCAGAGCTCGGATAAAATGTGAGGGACCGCTGCAGTGGGGATGTTTAAGGAATTCACAATACTAACTTCCACACTCACCTACTGCAAAGAGAGAAATCCCATTATCAGCTACAGCTCTAGCTGCGGCATCGACCTGGTCGTCTGAACGTCCGTTTGTAATCATCACAGCAATCTGTACAGGATTGAAACAGAATAAATCACTACAATGCAAAGCTATTAAACATACTAAAACAAAATCTTACTCACGCAATGATCTACCTTTAATTGTGTGAAATGGTTTGGGTTTTGCTAAATCTATGGGTTTCACCAATGGATGTTTATCCACCTTCCAAATAAAATTTTTATTTGTGTAAAAATAACATCCGTGCAAACAGTTATGCTCAAAAAGCCCCCATGGACTTTTGACATGGTATAAATGAATGATTTAGTGCGTAATTAAATACATTAAATAAATCAAACACAAAGACAAAGTGGAATTCAATGATGCGGGCTTACAACAGAGAGTGATAATTTGACCATTAAGTAAAATTTACTCAGTTTATTCACAGTTCATCCCTCAGTCAATAAAGAAGGCGGCTAGAAAGCATCGATATGAGAATGTAGCTGCTTTTCTGCATGTGCTCTGGCTGTACAATTCAATAGATCAGCCTAATCCTCAATACTCTGCCTTCCCACGTCAAGTGTGCTTCTGCGAGATGATTTGCACGCACACTCAGACATAGAGAGCTGATTGGAATGCTAACCAGCTGTGTGGCATACTGAGGCTACACTACAACATTAAGACTGTCAGAGAAATTTAGCTGACAGAAATGGAGAGCTGTTGGAGGAGCATTTGGATATTTGACAAGACACTTGTGAGACAAGTTTAGTTAAGTTGCTGAGTATTGTGATTGGGTTAAGAGGCCAAAGTTAAGACCAGAACATATTTGATACATAATTATTAAGGACCCTGTGACAAAGCAGGTTAATCTTCAACATGAGTATCATTGGATGGACTTTCTGCAGTGTGTATGGCACTGTTGGGACTAGTCGTCAACAGCCATTCAGCCGGTTGAGCATGTTAAATCAATGGCAGAGGTAAACATGTATTGCATCCACTTTTTATTTTTCCTCTACCGCAGGGCAAAACAACAAACTAAAGCAAAGCGAAATCTGTTACTTTCCATCATACATACTCTCTGTTTGTATTACAGGCATACAGCAAGACCGTTTAATCTGATTGACAGTGGTGTGGAATTTGTTTGTTTTTTTTCCACAGTGTTCTTTGGATGACACATACAGAATTCTAACTAGTCATTTCCTTTCACACAGGGCCTGAACATATAACATATGCCTGTAGGTCGCCAACTGGAAGTAGTCTTTGAATCAATCCTGTCCCTGTTGCTTGTGTCCACACTTTGTCATACATTTAACAAGATTTAAGCCCTGCAGTTTTTACCTTTGCTCTTGCTTGATATTACCTACAGTAAGTGTAGTCAGTTAGTGGGACTGTTTCAAGGGTACAGGGTAGGGTTGCACAATATTAACAAAATGTGATATTGCGATATTGATTATGACTGTTGCATTATCGATATTCATTTTGATATTTTAACATAAGTGAAATTACAAAAGTTACAGAAAAACACATCAAAATATATTCATAAGAAATTATACATATACAATTATAAATATAAGTTACAAGTACAGTATAAAATAAATAAAGAGAACAGGATACAACTTTTCTTTTGCTTCTCTGATTCATTCTATTTTGTTGTATCTATCAGTTACTTCACTTACACTGCATAAAATAAACAAAATATTGCAAACTTATGGCAACACTTTCGATTTATTGCCATAACGATATTGAGTAGATATATCTTGCACCCATAGATATAATATTCATCGTGAAATTGCGATAACGATATTGAGTCCTATGGCACCCTGGACGGGTTTTCACATTTCCTTGGTTGAAGCATTGTACCTTTGGGGCATGGTCTCGCCTGATGACAGGGCTAAACACGGGGTCAACCAGAAACTGAAGGGCATCACCAATCCTCCTGGATCCACCCTCATAGGGGAGGTCTCTGATGGCTCTGAGTAACTCTTCCACTGAGCTGTAGTCTGTCAAAGCAATCCGCATCCTGCAAGGAAAGGATTACCAGGAAACGAAAACTGGATTATAATGGAATACAAACATTGGTACATGTGTATATCTTGTTTGGTTTCTCTGATTATAGTTCCACAAACTCTAAACATGAAAAGGCTCTGTATAATACAAAAAAGAAGTCAATAAATCATTTTGTATGAAACATGGTTAGTTTTTGGGATGTATCAATCACCTGTCATAAAGTCAAATAAGTCTTGCTTGATGGTGATAAGTAAATTAGGTCTGTGCTGTTTGTTATTTTTTTTGATATGTTGTGCCTGTGTTTTACCTTGGGAAATCCCCAAAGACAGTAACACCAAAGCGGACCCCCTCAGTTCCCACCCCTCTGTCCTGGAAGGAGGATACAATGGTTGAGATGAAGTCTTTGACATTGGAGAAGCTGGTCGGACCCACACTCCATGACTCATCCACCAGAAACACTATGTCTGCCTGCACCACCGTCCTGCATGCTGAGGGAAAAAGAATGAATTAGTGTGTGTACAAACAACAAAAAGTGAGGATCAGGGAAATACATGATTAATCCAAAGTATCCAAAGTAAATCTTTTTAATATCTATGTTTTCTTCCTACACTGACCACCAGGTAGCAGTCTTGTTCCATCGTGATGATATTTCTTCCTTTAAGTTGTCTTCTGTTATGCGGCCAGAGCACCACACAAATCCCCATGAATTTTTAATGAGACACAAGTGAGCCAAAGAGACTATCAATATTCTTAGCACTCCAGCAATAAAACTTTAGTACAGCGATGAGGAACGCTTAGAATAATAAGGTAAACACACCCAAAATCAGGGTCAGTCCCCTTGCTCAAGCAAGGATTTAATATAAGGATCGCTGCGTTTGACAGGATTCAGATGCGTTTTAATGGGTAGTTAAAAAGCCAGACGAACAAAAAAGGTAACCTGATGCACTGACTACATGCACGCTCACACATACATAAGCTCTTGCAAGTCGCCTGCACACATTCCCTCATAGATTTACAGTACTGTACTAACAAACGCACACACTCCACACAGAAATCTGCTGCGTGTGCAAACCCTCTCTCAAGTCAATATTCTGGCATCACATATGCATAAACCACAGTGACGACAGCATTGATTAGGGTCATGAATAAGAGATAGGCACCACTGATTGTTCTGTAAGTGATAACTCAACTTTTCTGCTGTCCTCTATTTCATTATAGAGCTTTCCCGCCTCTATTATCTTGCCCTTCTTTCTTTGGCTGCAATCCCAGGATTCACTGGGGGAGACATATGTCTCCAGCCCATGGCGACCTAACATTATGTTCTCCCTCACACACCTGTATGTCTCTGGCCACACACCAAAGAAAACAAAATATTATATATTATTATAACTGGGAATAGCATTTTGGAGCCTTCTCTGGTACTGAACTACTATCTCTGGTTGCATGGAAGCCTTAGTGTCATATATTTATCAATTGTGGATTCACTGATGCAAAGTAACAGGATACACCAACATTCATCCTCTCCATCCTAAATTGAGCCTAATATAGGCCACCAACAACACTTGCATACATATGTTGCTATTCCATTTGTGTGATACATGTTCTACTCCATAGATTGCTGTAAAAGCACATAAAACATAGTGAAGACTAGTCAAGGAAGCAACTGGAGGCTGGTCTCTGTAAGACAGACACAGACTGAGGTGGAAAGCATGATCAATTATCCAGACATTTGTCTGTCTGGGAGGGCAAGTGAGAACCACATGCTAATGATAAGGAGACAACACATGCTGAGGGATTAGGAATGGTTTTCTTGAAGGTTATCTATGCTGATATCTCAAAGGCTGTGTACACTTTTTAGACACCGTTGAGTAATGCTGTGGATGTAGCATATGCTGCAGAAGATTCTGCCAGGAAAGAAAATGCCTAAGAAATAATGATGCACTACTGCAATCAGGGTAAACAACATCAAGAGAAAAGATGAAAAAAGCCACCAGCTTTTAGATTTTATCCAGACATATGGATGGAAGTTCATCTCAGAAGACGAAAAAAGTAATTGGGGTAATTAACAAAGAAGCTACAAAGTCTAGGACATAAATATTAAATGAAATGTGACAAATACACAGTCATTCCCCCGGGATCTGTTTGCAGTGATGTACAGTACTTGCCCCAACAAGCAAGTCAGTCTTCTACTCTGCTCATACTGTTGTGCTTATAATTTGAATTAAATGCAGTCCATTATGTAGTTGAAAGACTATTGAGAGAACCACATAGCCTTTAAAAACCAGCTGGCTGACAATTAGTTGACACCTGGGTCAACCAGAGGGACCGATTCTGCACTGGTTGCTGTTTCTATGCTTTTTTTTCCAAATATTTTTGCGTCTTCACTACTGTTTCATTACTTTATCAGATATACTTTATTCTTAGAGTCAGGCATTATGTAATGTTTTAATAAAAATAGGTTGTTTGATCTGATTTCAGTAAAACAAATTCCATATGATTCTTACGTATAAAGATCATTTAGTTGGCTCAGCATCTTTTGCAGATTAGTAGCCTTGTGTGTCTTGCATTATTTTTCTCTATAATACATAAAACAGCATGTTGACCAACTCTGAAAACCCTACCTCGGCTCTACTGAGCATTCCTGCATCTTTCTGGGCTACCTTACCTGCACCAAACAGCAGAATAAGAACGCTAAGGAGTCAGATATTTTACTTAGGAGTAAGTGGAGACCAACACGTGGATAAGAGTGAATATTGGGCTTACATTTGTTGGTTGGAAAGAAACATGACTCAAGTGAATGCTGGCGTTGCTCCATGTCTGCTGGATGTGTAAATAAGTTAAGTAAATAACTTTTTAAGGTGCTAGATCAGTGTGGTGTTTACAGCTTAATTCCGCTGGCCCCAAATAAAGTAATCAAGTTGTTATTGCTTGCATGTTAAATGCCTATTACAGTATATTTACACATCCAGCAGACATGGAATATTCATTTGCAGTTGTGTTTATGGCCACTTGACAGTCAATTTGAGGGCTTTAAAAAACAAATCACTTATCCAAAAGAGGCTAAAAAGCCCCATAGAGTTGTCGAGTTGAATGATAATTCTCTGAGGGTTCCTCACATGATTGCACACAGGCATTTAATCCATTGTTGATATAACCACATAAATTTATGGAGCCGTAAGGTATCAGTCTGCTTGATTATTTGAAATCAACCCCTTCTTGTGTGTAATATGAAACACTAGGCCCTTCAGGGTTGCTACAGACACTCATATGATGTGATATGACGACCTGCAAATTAACACTGGCACTCATAAACAATGATAACAGTTACAAGGGAGCAGTAACTTCAAATATGACCTTGGACTATTTATATCATAATTCTGCCCAACAACTTTACCAGTCACTTTCTGCCAACCACATTTCTGGTGAATAAAAAATCAAACTTTTGATTGACTGATTGACCTATAGTGACATCCAATAGCACCTGAGGCCAGTGATCTGTACCGAGAGGATGGGCTTGACAGGCTGAAAGACAGAGTGCTGTACTGTACATAAGGCTAACAGATGTTTAAATTCCCCAACTAGAAACAGTCTGGAGTAGAAGTGGAGCTGGGTCAGTGTCTGGCCCTGTGTACCAATCCATGTGTGGAGATTTAATGATGGAGCACTCACACAGACTACGTTTATTGAGATCATGCCCTTTCTTTGACCTGAGCATCGAAGTCATATCATTCATAGAGCTGTGCACATTGCCAACAATCAAACATATTGTGTTGACTCAGTATTAAGCAACTGATGGTGCCATAAGGCTGTATTTAATACTTATTAGACAGGGAATGGTTGAAAAACAGAACAAACTGAAGAAAAAGTTGACTGAGATATTGAGTCACTGACTGAAATCTTGTATAAATGAATGACTGAATAAGTTAGAGAGTAGAAAAAGTAAAGAAAAAGCTAGATGGTGCTATTTGGGTGGTTGAAAACAATAAGAAGTAGGAACATTAGGCAAATTAATGAATTGTATGTTTGTTTTTGTTCATTGGGTGTACAATAGGCAATTGTTACCTTCAGCTTGTGCTGTGATGCTTTGATGGGTAAGAGAAAGGGACAGTAGAAAGACCCACAAAGAAGAGCGGCCCATACTCTTCATCTTCGATCACCTGCTCTTCCTCCCAGTTCTTCTCTTCACAAATCCCTGTCTTGAATTCCACTCCACAATCATCAATTCCAACTCCTCTTTCCTCTTGTCTGAAAGACGACAGATGACTAGAGAGAGAAAAAAAGTCATTAGAGGCACCCAGAGATAAAACATAATCAGTCATTTTTAATTTGTAAAGGACTCTTGACTCTTCTTCAGTTATAGTTTTATTGCATACCTCCAGTGTTAAATACATTCATGCACAAGGAAGACATTCTTGTTACAGAGTTTTTACCTAGGCTGCAGACTTTCAGACAGGCTGATAACACATAATACAATTTACACGTCATGTCAATAAAACTTAAATGACACTTGGCTGTGTGCAACTAAATCTTATCAATTACTATCTGCAATTACATGGAATTATCTTCACAATCAAAAATGAATCAAATTTTTTTTCTTTCATTTATTGGTAAAAATGTAGGCCAGTGTAAACTAGGTTAGTATGATGTTGTCCTCGCTCCCATCATTATGTGACAAATTCTTAATAATTATATGTCTGCTATTAAGACCATGTTTGCTTTACAAATTGGTGTTGATAAGAACATGTCATATTTTACTTAATTCTCTAAAATCATAAGGCCCAAACATAAATAACTGCTGGGCTTGCTTCACATATGATCTGTTAATACATGTGAAAAGCTAAAGCTGTAAATATGTAAATGTATTTTATGAGGAAGAAAGAAAAAGTGTACATACATACATTACTGAAGAGCCGAAAGCATCAAGACTTGAACATGACCGTTCATAACGGCTGCCATGCTTTAATTTATGCAACTTTTTAGTCAAACTTTGTGCTGCTGGATGAATATGCTATTTGGACTGAAGACAAAACAGTATTTACTGGGAAACTTTAGGTTCAAGTAGCTTGAAGGGAAGAGATGCACATTCCATCACAGAATCAGTAAATTCAAGCGGCATGACAGTTTCAAGGAAGCTCTCTGTATGATTCTACAGGTGCAAAAGATGGTCAACCAAACCTCTGGACAGTGTGCACCTGTCCCAGACTGAGGATTACCTAAACTCCCTGAGGGCTTGCAATGCCATGGAACTCACACTGCAGAGTTGATTATCTACAGAGCTAAGGCCAAGGCAGCATGGCTAAGCACTTCCGATGTGTGTGTGTGTGCGTGCACTTAGTCAAAATCTTTGAGTCCCATGGCAAATCTGCAATGACGGACACCAAGTGTGTCTAATTATAGTTTCCACCTGCCCTCTGTTATATTTTGTGTATATGTGTGTGTTTCATTGTAGAACCACAACCTGGTGACACACCGTTGCAAATTTGTGGAAAAAGGCACCATGTGAACTTTTTGCAATCCAAAATGTGGTGGTGTTTGCTTATATGTCATGTCTAAAGCATGTTTTTTTCTAAACTACATATAAGGCGCAAGACACTTGCATTATGCTTTCTTTTTACCAATACTTGATAAATGTCTTTGGCAGTGTTTCAAAGAAATTACGGGTAAAGGGCAGGAAAGAGGAGTCTCACTGGTGAATGCACAGTTGTTCTTCCCATCAATCGAGATGAAGAGAGAGTATTGGCTGTCCCAGAGTATATGGAGGTCCAGAGAGTAACACTCTGGGATATAGAAACACCTGCTGTTTGTCTTCCTTGACAGACAGTGGAACCTTCAGGTTAGCATGAAAGAAATTTACTTCAAGGCTACGGCTTTAGACTTGGCATAATACACAGAGCGGAGGAAATCAGTCCCTTCGAAACCTTGCAGCTGCTTTAGCATATTATCTAAAATTTCCGTATGGAAGAATACTGCAATAAGTAAGGTATTGTAGTATCTTTACGACATTTCAGCAGCTCAATGATCCACCTTGAATTCAGCTTAAGTGTCGGGTGTTAAAAACCTTTTTCAAAATGTGTTCTAAGGACTGCAAGAATGTATCTATACAAAACTCTGCAACAACATTCAGTTAAGTGATTATGCACTGGCAAAGAATCATGCAGCAGTAACAGATTATCCTATTTAAAATGTATAAACCTCCATCAGAGAGCAACACGTTCAACACATTAGCTGCGATCTGGGAAATGGTTTGTGCTGCTATGTTTTACATTAGCTTGCTGACTCCCACACATCTGCACATATGTGTGCATGTGTGCCTAAGTGTCTGTGCATGTGTATGCACTGTATGGGCATGGGGTTTTGCAAATCCATAGGCCTAACATCAAAGCAAAACTGCCTTCACTCAAGTTCTATACATGAGATGAAAATATAACAGATTTCTTGTGGCTTTTGATCCATCAAGCTATCTACCAATACATCACTACCCATGTGTCCTTATGAGAGCATATTTCAACTATAAACAAATGTGATAAACTATAAAATGAATTTCATAAAATTCCTCAGTGTGATTTCACCACCTGGTATGACAAAACCAGAATGGCTTAAGGCTGAATCGAGAAAGCTGGCTGAACTCTATGTCACATGGCCCAAAAAAAACCTACTCTCCCCCTTGCATACCAATGCAGATCTGTCTCTGCATGTATTTTCTTATAACTAAAGTGCAGAAAGGACAAATGTGTGTTTTGATGAATGACAGCGGATACAGAGTTATTGGCTATCCTACAGCAGGATAACGCAGCTTTAACTTGATGAAACAATTTGTGAAAGCTTTTTCTTTTGCTGTCATCATAGGCCAAAGGTGTCAGATGTTTCCTAAGGTAAGCAGGAATGTGCAAAAATAAATAAGAACATAAAAGAAGATTGGATTTAGCTTGACATAAATGTGTTTCTCAGTTCATCCAAATTATTTTGAAACAATTCAATGAAAACATGATCCACCCCTACAGAACTTACAGTAAGACTATGAATCTAGCCATGCTAGCAGCTCTGAGGCACAGCAGTGTTTTGAGGTAAATGCTAACATCAGGATGCTAACATGCTGATATTTTGCAGGTATAATGTTGACCATGTTCCCCATCTTAGTTCAGCCTGAAGCATGCTAACATTTACTAATGAACACTAAACAGATGGAACAACAGAGGATGTTAGGAGTTAGAATTCAGTTAGTTTTGCAGGAATTTGGTCATCAACCTAAAGGGCAAATATTTGGCATGATGGTGGTGCTAGGGTACTATGTACTACATAGATGGAACCAAAGTGATGGACTTCCCAACTGATAAAAAGACATTGCCATCCATATAGTCATGCTACAACTCCCAGATCATTCCAGCGAAGCCTCAAGAAATTCCTGCAGTGTCTGTGATCATAAGCCTGAGTCAAATACTCAGACAAAATGCTCGCAATGAACTTACACAAAAGAAAATCACAAGCACTTTGTCCAGGCTCGCCAAGGAGAAACGTCTGTATTGTGTCTTAGACCTTTAGTTTATCACTGCCCCGAGAGGATTAAATAATGTTACAAAATAAAGTGTGTCTCTGGCCCTGATACTCCCTTTCTGTTCCCTATCTCCTTTTATTACACTCTCTCTCTCACTCTCTCTCTCTCTCTTAAACACACACACACACACATGCGCACACACACTCAATCACACATCACATGCCTTGCAAGTCTGACTGCATGTCAGCTATTTCTACATAATGGCATTTTCCACCTCAACACTTCACAGGATGAATTATCCCCATAGGGAAACTGGTAACAGTGAAAAAGCACACACAGAGACACACACAGCTCAGAACTACAATGCATGATATTTGATGACTTTGGTGCAATGAAATTCAGATCTACAGGTAAAACACACACACACAAGCAAATAAGAGCACAAATAGCATACTGTCTTAATGTCACTTTGCATTTGCAGTCAGCCAACACAAACAAGTCTATGCATGGTAGGAAAACATCCCGTATTCATTTCACATAGTTTCATCTCCTCACACTGCTCTTATTAACAACCTGGTATGATCTTATTATTCATGTTTACGTATGCACTAATGACCAATTCAAATTCCATGTAAGTGTTACTTATAATAATGCAATTAATAATTTTCTGGTTCTGATGAATACACTAGAGCTGACAACTGTAAAATGCATATCTTGTTTTTATGCTCCTATTGAGTTTGGAGGTGTACAAATGTTGCATTAACTCTTGCAGAGAAGCAGAATGCTCATGCCAAAGACAAAAACACACATGCATGCATTCAGGACATTTGCACTGCATGGGCAGAGTGTGTATTTGTAAGCACATGTTCTTAGAATAAGTGGAATGGCACATTAACAGCAATTACTGTACCTTATTCCATAAAGGAAGTCAGACAACAATAAAATGGGCAAACAGCAAGCACTAATATCAGACAGAAATGCTGTTTAAGGGGAAATTGTACTGTAAGAATCAGCAGTAAAGGCTCAGAACCAAAAGTGTTGGCCTTAATCCAGGCACTTAGGCTGTAAAAAGGGTGTCTGGGCAGTTAAGAATTCTAAACTACCCAGTAAAGCTCCATATTAAAGTGCAGTTAAAGTAATGCGTTTTGACTATGGCCATAATATGGGCCCACACAATCTCACTTACCCATTCAGACAAGTGAATCCTTATTATCCTCCCAATCCAGGTGACCTCTTGACGGTTGTCAGGGGAAAAAGAAAAAGGTGTTCTCCAAGTCAGGGGACAAAAAAAAGTCTGCAATTGATATTGAGACAATCGACTGAATGGTACATGAAAATCAATGTGCGAATTTGTGTGTGTGTGTGTGTGTGTGTGTGTGAGTGAAAGAAGAGGTGGGTGTGTTTGAATGTGTGTAAAAAGTGAATGGATGACAGAGACTTTCTTACCTGGGCTCTGCTGTAGCGCAGAAAAGTTTGGGAAGAGGGGTGGGGGTGAAGCTGCTGCAACCTGTTGGTTCATAAAGAGAGAGAGTGAGAGACAGAAAGGGAGAGGTGGGGGGTTACTGATGAGTTTGACTTACTACTGTCCTAGAGTGCATGTGTGTAGTGCATGGAGACATAGACACACAGACAGCTAAGCTTTCACCGCAGGGTAACGGAATAAGCAGTTAGGTGAAACGATGTTAAGGACTTGGAGGTTAAGTCTGCCATCGCCCACATACTGTACGCTAAATCTGGCTTGAGTAACAAATGTGAAAATCCACCAATAACTGCCTCGACATACTTGTAGACAGAGGGCAACCCTTAAACAACCTCTGCAAATAGTGCTTGTTTATATAGGCTGTTTCACCAAAAAAATGTAGTGATTTATTAAACCACATTTGCACACTACATTTACACAACATCCCCGTTCATCCTTACACAAGATGTACATTAAATAACGTCATATACGCAAAATACCAGATGATAAAAGCACCAAAACGCAGCCAAGGAGCATGTGTTGTTGTATTTTCTACATAACTCTGTAGTCAAGGTTTGTATACTCACACACATATACCCAATCAAAATAGCTTACAGAGCAAACAGCTTCTTAAAAAAGAAAAAAGAGGCAAGATCATGAATCTGTCGTGTTTTACAAGCTGCTCTCTCTGTGTTGAGGGGCATTGGATCACTTTTAATGATGGACCCTAGGAATGTGGTTAGTAGTTTAATAGGGTTTAGCCAGGTGTCAGTCTTGACATCCTATAACTCACACACACACACACACACACACACACACACTCTTAAGCTGAGAAAACTGGGTTTGGGTTCTGGCGGAGATAAAGATTTAGATGGAGTAGAGAAGTGAAGCATATGCAATGATGCTATTGAAACGCTCTAGATCATCCGTTCCCAACTCTCATGGGGATACAGAATGACAATGTCTTTATCTCAATTCACCTGCATACAGCGAAAGCATTAGCACTACCAGATTTCAATTAAAGGTAGCAGAAATGCTGAAAAACACATAGATTATGACTCATGGGCTGTAGCTGCATCTGTTAAAAGACAGAGACATCCCATCCAACCCCCGTGCCTAGGTCATGTTTCAGTTTTTTCCCCTCACATTCAGTGTTTTATTTTATATGCTTCCTGATTGATTGGAAACTCATTGTCTGTTTCATTTGCAGGTCACTTGCCTTATTGTCTTTGTCTGCCTTCCTGCCTTGGGTGATTACCTGCCTCACCCTAATGTCCTGTACCTGTGTGTAATTGTCTCCCCTCCTCCTTCAAGTATTTACACTTTACACCCTTTCCTTTGTTCAGTGAAAAATAATTTGTGTATCCGGCCCATGATTCCTATCCACTCTAAAATATAATGGGTTCTTCCTTGGACAATGCAACAGCCTTCTACCAAGTTTCATTAATATCGGGCCAATTGTTTTTCTGTAATCCTGCTGACAAACGGACAAACCAACAAACAAACCTTCATAAGCATGTATATACTCTTAGCAAAGGAGCATTTTCATCAAGCGCATTTTTTTCTTATCTATCCAATTTCATGTTTCAGTGACTTACTGTGAATGTTAGTCAAACTTACATGGTTGTTAAATCAAACTACATGTGGCTACAGTTTGAATGAATTTCAGATGTCACTGACAGGCCTCCGTTCACGCATCAAGATTTTTCATCAATTCTTCTTAAGGGTGCTCCAGGAGTGCAGCACCAATCACATAAAAGGAGGAACTTCTACAGAGAAGATGATATACTGATGTATTGCAAAATGTGGTATATTCAGGTTTGGCCTCAGGGCTGACTGTGTTACATGCTGCCCTGCTGATGACCCACAGCATATGTTAAGGAAGTTCATTAGGGCGCAGCAATCAGGTACATTCTCACTAGACAGTCAAAGATGAGTGTGCCGCTGTACGTTTATCTCTCTGAACAGTAAAGCAGTGTTGGATACTATAAATTGGAGCTCAGTGTGAGTCAATACTGACTGCACTTTAGCGTTTTTAGGAGAACATAACCTTAACACACCTTATGCCACTTTAATCTTGATAGCTTCCCTGGCTAAATTACATAATAGGTGAATACGCCTGTTGAAAGTTGTCTTTTAGCAGCAGGTGTTTTTAGAAATAAAAGGTGTTTTGGACCTGTTGGGGTATTCAGATGGGGAATATTAACAAGCCTTGTCTAAGTCAATTGTATTGCTTCTCAAACTGGGCCTACCCCCCCCCCCCCCCTTTGTCACGAGAGGTGCCGGCATAAAAGTGAGCTTTGATTAAATTCATTCTGTAGGCTAAACAGAAAACAATCATGTGCATTGGGAGTCTTCTTATTGGGAGTGAGAAGAAAAGAAAAAAGAGGCAGCAAAAGCAGAGTAAATTAGCAAAGCCTTGAGGAGTTGAGCAGGAAGGGTGTGTGAGTTGGGTTATTATGGCTGAGTGGGAGAATTGGGAGTAAATATGTTAGGCAAAAGAATAAAAAACAGTTTGTATACAGGTATGTACGTGCTAATATGTGTGTGTGTATGTGTGTGTGTGTGTGTGTGTGTGTGTGTGCGTGCGTGCGTGCGTGTGTGTGTGTGTGTGTGTGTGTGGTCTTCATTTATTTGGAATCCAATGGGGCTGGACTTTACTGACAGTCTAATAAAAATATCACTCACATGCAGTAAGTCTTTGGTCATACCATAGCTGCTTTTGAGTGGGACTGAACATTTTCTCACCATCCTTTCCTTTCCTAAAATGCAGGATGTAGGAAAAAATCTATGCAGAAATATTTTTTGTAACAGTTCCCATTTCTTAAAAGCCATATCAATTCCATAATTACTGTGTTACTGGCGAGGCCACTGATGAGGTGCGAAATGGAGGTACAAGTGGGTATAATGACCTATTAATATTCTGTTTGGAAAATCCTTGGTCATTCACCATTCATGCCTCTTGGCAGCTTTTCAAGGAGCTTCTAATTTTTAATTTGATTAAATACAGATTTAATGCATTTGTGAAATCTTCATTTCTCCACCTCTTTTTTTTTTTTTTTTGCTCGACAGGTTCCATTGCAGAGGTTATGAAAATCAGACCAGCTTTAGCCGCTGGTTATAAGGCATTATGTTAATTGTATTATTTCTCACATGGCATTTTAATTATGTAAAGTTGAGGCTTTCAGTTTGAAATTCAAAATTGATTAATTCTTTATACAGTGTTCCATATAATTGGCATTGGCTATATATTATAGTAATATCAGTAACTTCAGTTTAAACAAAGATAGTAAAGTGTTTTTTTCTGAAATGTATTAGTCACTGAGCTGAACTTTGACCACCAACACTTTGAACATTTTACAATTAAACTTTTACAACCAGGACATGCCACCTGCTGCGGTAGCGTGAAATCATCCTTGGATGCTTGTTTTCCCATGCTGGTTTTTCATTTTATTTTCACTCCTGTCTCCTTTTAATGTAACTATTGATGGACTGACAGCATGAGATGCATGATGCTTGTATCAGTTTCTGTTTAATGCTGTCAGTGTTGGCACATTTGTTGGAATTTCACACCAGGAAGTTGGGCAGTCTTTCTCTGGCCGGAGGCTAATGCAATTCTGACTCTCATCCATAAACCATACAAGCTGGGCAGAGTGCCCACTACTGCCAACTACAAAAAGATCTGCTCTCTGTGCCAAGCCTTTTAGCAGTAAAAACATACATGCCACATGCACACACACACACACACAGATGCACAGTGTGCAAAGGGAAGGAAAAGACAAAAGTGCACACATATATTCATATGGTGTATGACATTTTTTGTTATGATAAATTAATTTCATAAACCATGCAACTTCCCGTCTCCGACTGAGATATGGGCTGTCATGGCAACAGAAGAAAACAGCGGTTTCAGCATGAGGACTGGTTGGTTGGGACAAGCTGCACCAGAGCAGAGAATTGAGATGCAGCAGAAGTCTGGGCTGAAAGAATTAGTCATGAGTGTGTGTCCAATTACCACTCTGAAGCCTACAAAGGATATCAAAATAATGAACAAAAACAGTTCTTCACTGTGCTTAAGAAGACACAGTGTCACAGTAAATCCAATATTCAACACAAAGAGACAAAAAGTACTACAGATACACATGTATAAATATGAGTCAATAACCTCACAGAAACAAAGATTCTTGGCCCACAATTGAGACTTCTTTCTTAACATTAAAATAAATAATACTGATTCTGTTTGCAAACTGAAGACCAGAGATTAAAATCAGCGTATGATTGACAATATCAGATTGTACGTTAATAAGCTATAGTACATGATATCATGATTATACAGATTACACTGAAATCTAAGGCTGCAAATATGTTAATTATAGACTTACAATTATGATTAGAAGATTTAAAAAGCCATTCAGTAAGTTAAAATGCTGTAGATTATGTAGCAATAGTTTGTACACTATGTCATGATTGCGCAGTAGCTCACAGAGATCGTGTCGGTTGATAAAAAAAGACAATCTCAGAAGCAATGAGTGTATGTCTGACCTGGAGAGATGCTTTCCATGCATGTGGGAGTTTTAAGAACTAGACAACCTCTGAATGTCAAAGGGCAGCAGCTGTCCACAATTGGCCTTTTGAATCTATCAGAGACCACAGAGACAGAGACTGAGGGAGACAGGGAATGAGGTCAAAATAGGAATTATGGCACTGAGCAAATTTACATCAGGGGTAGGCATATGTTTTCGCCTTCAAGAATATGTGTCTGTCACTCAGACAGAAAAAGTTTACAACTGTAATTACTTTCACAGCTCAATGCAGAGGATGAATCTTCAAGAATCAAGTTGCAAGTAGTCATCCCTCTCTGTCTGCATACTCCAACACTGACACAGGATTTGACTAAACTTGTTGAAGCATTGTCTAAAGACAATTTTAATTGTGCATATATGGTGAAGCTTTGCTTAAGGGGAAAAGAAACCCGTTCAGTTGATCGTGTGTTTGGCACCATCATTTGTTTAAGTGTTTAGTCGTTTTACATTATTCGTCAGCCAGGGTGCCTGCTATCTACAGACTGGTACAGGGTCCTCTCATTTGGCAGTCCAAGCATTTGGCTGCAAAGCACAAACAACAGTGAGGTCAAGCTAATTACATGTAAATCCAGGTGGTTCTGTGAACTGATCCCGCTTGGAAAAAGCATGGGAATTTAGACTAAATTCTGCCAATTGAACTCAACCTATTTTAGAGAGTACATGGGTCAAGTAGAATTGACAGTATGTTGAAGTGAATGGTTAACACAGGCAACCTCTGTACAACACATCTGGCAGAAAATGAGAAAAAACATTTTGTGGTAATTGTTGAATACTCAGTACCTGAATTTAGAATTTATATTTATGCTGATAATAGATAGATAAGCATGCACATTTAGAAACATTGTTGCTGTTCTGTATATTCACATATTCTTGCCCTGCTAATACAGAGGATGACTGTTTGTACTGGTCCTTCATAAAAGTACACTATTTATTAAAACCAAACAGTTTTGTTATTAAGGTTATTAAGATTGTGTTGAAGGAGTTTGCTGCACGACTTTTTATACTATGCTTTTGCTGCACTTCTAAACCTAATCCAGCTTTAGTGAACAGAGCAGAATTGGATTTAACTGAGTTCACAGAGCATGACTGTGAAGGACAGTTTACTGAGTTTACTCAGGTATTCAGTATAGTACCATTAGTACTGGAATATAACCATTTTTTGATGAAAGTAGCCTAAAAATATACCTTTGCATAAATGTTACTGTCAACAAATCCCATAAAAGACAAGTTAGTCAGTGCTCAGTACTTTCTGACTTCCTGCCCTGTGGCTCTCCATCCCAAGCACATAGGTTTCCACTGAAGACATACATTTTGAGAACAATTCATGAATATGTACATTTATTTGATAAAAGATAAATAATTTCCTAGCCACTGTAGTGTTTACCAAACTTTGCTCAAACAAAAGGAATTTGTGCATTTGTTTTTGGACTATTTTCAGTGGTGGATTACTATACATACATACACACGCTTTCTTTGTGTTCGAATTTTAAACTCCGGTCGATTTGTGAGGACTATGGAGGAAGGTCTAGTAATACAGTATATACAGCAGCAGGATGGTATATGTAGGATTAACTCCAAATAATTTGTTAACAATAAGAAAAACAAAGTCTTTCATCAGATAAATTAATTGTAATGTACCTAATCTGTTGTTGAGCCATCATCTGATTATCCTGTTACTTCATGGCTTACAGTTTACAATGCATTCACCCGGTCTTGACTTTGACTATAACCAGGATATGAGCTCATATCTATATATATATTTATAGATATTATATATCTAAAAATGCACTCCATCCATCAGTCAAGCAGTGAACTCAGTGGAATGTATCTTCTTGTGTTGTACAACATTGCACATTGGCCACGGTTGAGAGATCACACACACACACACACACACAAGCAGAGACAAGTCTGCAGTATGTCTGCTGAGAACAGGTCACTGAAGCTCCGCGGCAGTACTCAATGGAATGGAAAATGGCCAGGGGGGCGGACTGCCACTATGAAAGCTGATGCTTCATGTGCATTATACAAAAGTATAATGCACATGCAAGGCAGCTGTTGCAAGTGTTTGCATAAAAATTCTTGAAAGTATTTTTTTGTTGTTGCATATGAACATGACAACCAACAGAGACGTTGAGAGTTAAATGTGGTTCAATGATAATTCCTAACATTATGTGTTTTCATGAACTGCACTAGGGTTTCCCATTTACTGACCTTCACAATGTTCAGATTAGATGGAAAACAAAATAAAGGTAAATACTAATATGTGCACACGTGCCCTCTCTCATCCATCGACAGAGTCTGATTCTGCATCAAACCCTGCTTACTGAACTCCACAAACCCTGGCTTACCAGGAGTAAATAGATCACACATTCATTAGAGCTTGAGCATATGGTGGGGTGAAAGATTTCAAAGCAGGGACACCTGGGGGTTTTCACAACTGTCACATAACCTTTGTCCACATAATCCACCTCTGTCTCTCATCCCTCAGCTATAATCATCTCTTTTGACACTTCTCTCCCATCATGTGCCCTTTGAAATGTCCTACTTTGGACAGTTGATGGGGGTAATTTGTTGCATAGTCAGAAGCTCTTCCTCCTTTTCGGGGATGCTATGAGAGGAAATATTCAATCGATTTCATGAGAAGTGGACTGTGGGTGAAACAAGGCAACAACTTTTGGGAATTTGAATGCTGGGAATAGAGGCAGTAAAATCAGGAGATACAGTGCCAGAAGAGGAGAAGGTAACGAGAATATAGCATAGAGAGGCTGGAGTTGCTTGAGGAAAATAACTGAGAAGTAATGATTTATGAATGAGAGCATGGCATACAACGGTTCTAGACGGAGAGGAAAGGGGGCCATGAAAAGAAAGAATGACCAACAATTTTTTATTTATTGCTAACACATGGTGAATCTGTGGCATGGTCTAGCTATTCTGGCAATTACTGTATGGTTCAGCACTTCTAACAGGAGATGAAAGAGTGGGAGACAGAGAGATGAGGTGATGGAGACTACTTGTAGAGGAGGAGCAGCAGATCACATGGCGGAAAGAGAGAAAACACATGGAGATAGTGGAGAGGCAGAGAAAAAGAATGAGAGCTAGAGATATGATAGAATAGGAGAACTATAGAGATGGGGATGGGTAGTGTTGGCGGAGAGGAGATAAAAAGGTTTATGAAAACTGCTGTCTTCACCCTTTGGAGAGCCGCCGTCAAAACAAAGGTTAAAAGTATGATCAAAGGTCAAGACCCTTTAAAAAATATCAAAGGGGAGATCAAATATGTGTACACAATCACACATCCACACACTTCCATGCGCAGACTGTAAAATCCAACCTGACTAGAAATCCACAAAAACAGCCAAACTATCTCCTTTTCCTTCCCCTCCTCAGCCCATCCGTAGTTCTGCTCCCCTGACATTACCTGGCTCCCAGGAGAGGTCAGCCCACCCTGGAGGGGGGCAGTTTTTGTCCGGGCATGTCCACCTCTTCCACCTACTGAGAGCTCACTCTACCTGACCCACAGCCTGAGGGGACCAAGCAGATGTGGCATGAGAGGGAGAAGGATAGAGTTGAGGATGTGTGTGTGTGTGTGTTTTCTCCTACACTATTGCTGTGCTGGCTTGTCACTTCAAATGTTTGCAAGCAAGATAACAACAGCTGAAACAAATCCTGTGTTACATAATTGTGTGGCTTAGTTTATCTTCTTACATAAGTCTGAAAAGTTTGTTTCAACTGCAATCTAATGTCCTTGATGTAATACGAGTAAAATCATTTTCAGCTAAGTTCTGTGAAACCAACAATTGTGACACATGGTGTCCCACATGGTTGAGCTCTTGCATGAAGAAATCCCATAGAGTCAGCATACACTCACCTAAAGGATTATTAGGAACAACTGTTTAATTACTCATTAATGCAATTATCTAATCAACCAATCACATGGCAGTTGCTTCAATGCATTAAGGGGTGTGGTCCTGGTCAAGACAATCTCCTGAACCCCAAACTGAATGTCAGAATGGGAAAGAAAGGTGATTTAAGCAATTTTGAGCGTGGCATGGTTGTTGGTGCCAGACGGGCCGGTCTGAGTATTTCACAATCTGCTCACTTACTGGGATTTTCACGCACAACCATTTCTAGGGTTTACAAAAATGGTGTGAAAAGGGAAAAACATCCAGTATGCTGCAGTTCTGTGGGCAAAAATGCCTTGTTGATGCTAGAGGTCAGAGGAGAATGGGCCGACTGATTCAAGCTGATAGAAGAGCAACTTTGACTGAAATAACCACTCGTTACAACCGAGGTATGCAACAAAGCATTTGTGAAGCCACAACACGCACAACCTTGAGGCGGATGGGCTACAACAGCAGAAGACCCCACCGGGTACCACTCATCTCCACTACAAATAGGAAAAAGAGGCTACAATTTGCAAGAGCTCATCAAAATTGGACAGTTGAAGACTGGAAAAATGTTGCCTGGTGTGATGAGTCTCGATTTCTGTTGAGACATTCAGATGGTAGAGTCAGAATTTGGCGTAAACAGAATGAGAACATGGATCCATCATGCCTTGTTACCACTGTGCAGGCTGGTGGTGGTGGTGTAATGGTGTGGGGGATGTTTTCTGGGCACACTTTAGGCCCCTTAGTGCCAATTGGGCATCGTTTAAATGCCACGGCCTACCTGAGCATTGTTTCTGACCATGTCCATCCCTTTATGGCCACCATGTACCCATCCTCTGATGGCTACTTCCAGCAGGATAATGCACCATGTCACAAAGCTCCAATCATTTCAAATTGGTTTCTTGAACATGACAATGAGTTGACTGTACTAAAATGGCCCCCACAGTCCCCAGATCTCAACCCAATAGAGCATCTTTGGGATGTGGTGGAACGGGACCTTCGTGCCCTGGATGTGCATCCCACAAATCTCCATCAACTGCAAGATGCTATCCTATCAATATGGGCCAACATTTCTAAAGAATGCTTTCAGCACCTTGTTGAATCAACGCCACGTAGAATGAAGGCAGTTCTGAAGGCGAAAGGGGGTCAAACACAGTATTAGTATGGTGTTCCTAATAATCCTATAGGTGAGTGTTTATGTCAAAACTATTACTCTCCACATACAGTACATATTTAAAGTAAATCAAAATACTTCAATATTTGAATAAGATACTTAACCCTTGTGTTGTCTTCCCGGAATTTATGGTCAATTAACCTCATTTATAGGAAATTATACCTAATGTTTGAGTTAGAAAAGCAGAAATTATTTAGACTAAAATTAAAGGAATGTATGTTGATAATGTTGATAATCACAGACTGGACTATGTCAACTTTTACTCAATACTATTTCAAAACCACTTCAATTTGTTCATTCAAATGCTATAAAATTGAATAAAACACCCCAAAAATTAATGGGAGTAGAGATTTGTACTTGCCAAAGAGCGTTGTGTGGAATCAATCATGTTATTTTGGGTAGTTAAAAAGAACACTGATATAGGAAAATGGGTTGTTAACAACATGAAGATTAACAAAAGTATCTCACAAGTACACAAACACTTTTGATTTACAAGCCCAAAGATGTGCAGACTGGAAACAGGTGGAAACAGCTCCTGTTCTGTTAAAATATAATAACAGCTGCCTAGCAGCATCTCTAAAGCTTAGTAACTGACATGTTATATCTTGTTTGTTTAATCCAGTTGGACAGAGCCAGCTAGAGCTCTCATTGTTTCCAGTCTATGCTAAGCTAAAGTAACCGGTAACTGGTTGTTGTTTCATACAGTATTTGCCATTCAGAGTGAGACTTATATCTAACTCTCAAGAAGAAGAATGAATAAAGTGAATATGTGTATTTCCTAAAATGTCAAACTATTGTCTTAAGGCTATTATGTTTTGAGCAGTACACATTAACTGCTACATGCTCTAAGTACATAACAACCACAGTATGTTGTCTATTTGTTTGTCATTTAAAGGCAAACACAACATGACCAATTACAGCATAAATAACATGTAAATGAATGAGTGCCAATTATGTGTTGTGCTCTGTGAGATATCCTGACTCCTCTCTGTATATTTATAAATGGCAATTTACTTAGTATGCACTGTGTATTGATTATTGCAATTACACACTATTACAGTTCTATTATCCGCACTGACTGTCTTTAATTACACTAGAGAGCAAGAGAAAGAGTGAAGGAGGAGAGAGAGACAGTCAATGTGAGCGAGAGACACTACACAGATAGCTAGATGAAACGAGACACTGCACCGAACTAATTAAAACAGAAACTTTTTGTTTCAGCAAGTTGACAGGGAATGAATCTGGCAGGGAATTAATCTGTCCACAGGGAACACAGTGATGAGTTACACACACACACACACACACACACACACACACACACACAGGGAGGTGCAATGCAGTGTGCCGTTGCCATAGTTACTGAGTGTGGCGCCACATCATGCGGCAGAGTTAATGCGGAGGTGTGTGTTGTGTGTGCGTCTTATTTAAGCTTTCATTATATCACCACCCTGACCTATTCCAACATCCTCTACACAAGCACGGCGAGAGAAAGGTTGCAGAGAATAATCCAGAGTGTTCCTTCCGAAATAGCTAAGTCATTGCCATTGGTAACACCTTCTAAACTGGAGCTTTTACCCTTGAGGTGAAGCATCATTATGCGTATGGTAGATAATGACATACTGTAATGAAAGAAAATATTTGGCAAGGAAAGATAAGCACTTCATGTCAAGGCCTAAAGAAAGTGTTGCTTTGGGTGGTTATATTATAAACGGAGACATATATAGCCCGATTAACTTATGTTATGATATGTACGCCCCTTGTGCCTGTCTATGTAGACTTAGAAACTACTGTGGTTAATAGTATGCATGTGCGGGTTTGTAATCTGTGAGCTGAAATAAAATAAGTATTTACATCCTTTACTTGAATAAAAATAGCACTTAAGCAATTACGTGAAAGTACTGACATGTCATTAGCAAAATGTACCAACGTATTAAACAGACATCAGACATATCTTATTTTTTGCTTATTATAACTGATAATTTAAAAAGTAATCATCATTTAAATGTTAGAGCGGGAGCTTATTCTCACATATATATTATTTAATACAAACCTGACACTAGTGTGTGTCTCAATTTGTTAAAGTTATTATAATAATACTATTTCACTCTGAAATGTTATAGCAGAAATAGTATAAAGTAGCATCAAACAGAAAAATGTAAGTAAGGTACAAGCACCTTGAAACTGTACTTAAGTTCAGTATTTGAGTAAATGTACTTCACAACAAAGAATAAAATAGAAGGGAGAAGTTAGCCCAGCACATGAAGGTCAGTGCTTCAGTAAGTCATCCATGCTGCTCCAACATACTTCCAGCAAATATCCATTAATCAAAACAGCAAGTTCAGCACAAATCCAAAACACGTGGAACCTGTCTGCTCTCATTGTCCTTAACCTTACCAATATATCTGTTTAAGGAACTGTGAAAACATCATCTGCATAAAAATAATTACTAATGCAAGCCGACAAATAATACCAGTTCTCAAATTTGAGTGCTAATGGTCCACTATCTGTTCTTTAAACCATCTGTGCTTTCCACACAGAGAATACAGGTACATTAAATGAAGACACAAAGGCAAACCAAAGACTTTCAATTTCAGGAATTTCATTTAATCTGTGTGTGTCCCTGCTCCTCCCTAACACTGTGCACTCTACATGTACCAGGGTTAGTTACCACATTTACAGCTGCACCTGTAACATATTATTATATTTTCACTGACTATTTTCCAAGTCCATTCACAGCCTCATAACCCTCCTTCTCTCCTCCAGCTTTTTCACAAGACATTTTAAAAGGAAAACCCATAGTAAGGGGAACTAGCTGTTAACTGCTGGACCTGAAACAAATCACTGTCACTGTAAAGCAAGGGTATAATTGAAAGTTTTTATATACTGTGGCAGCTCTAAAGAGTGCAGGAACTCACAGTTGAATGGATCCTTGTCAAATTGGGCAGAGAATGGAGAAAGTCTGTTTGACGTTTAGTATATTTAAACGGCCCCTGTAAGTGTAACACAGTTAAGGCCCACCATTGAAAAATTCTGATAGGTTTTTAAAAATTTAAACAACCCAGATTGTTTTCAACTATCTCAGAACGAAAGCATCAGCCAGAGCTGTATTCTGTGTTAGCACAGTGAAATGGAGTATAGAAATAGCTCTGGCAACGTAAGAATATTGTTTTATTAAAATGAAGGTGACTGCTGACTGAATACATAAGCTGTCTAAAGACCATTTGTTACAGTGAAAGCTAGTAACATGTCAGGAGATTATTTCTATCTTCAAAAGTCTACTTTGAAATGTATATGTAAACAGTTTGCATTCAGCAATAGTTCACCATCTACAGCACCATATACAGTTTAGTATAGTTTTAAAATCACACACTATGACTGATGCATGTTTTAGACATATATTTTAAAGTCTTGCAGTGTTCTCATCTTCATCCTCTATTGATTCATACATGGATATTTACTACTCAAGACCATAGTGAAGTTTTAGAAACAAGGGTGATATCTGCTCAGTTATTCAAACTGATGTAGTTGTTTACGATTTTCTGTTATTTCTTACCATTTCTGTTAGATTAATGCTCTTTCCTTCTGAAGCTTATGTCTTACAAATATCATACAGATATATTCATAACATCAGGTACTTCAGCTTTGTGAAGATTGATAACGTGCTTCTGCATATCTCTCCCATAACAACTCTTTCCTGCATACATAAATCTTAGATTCAGGCAAGTCTTTGTTTCTCACAGAAGATGGGCTCTCCTTTTCTCTTTGGTGAAATGTGTTTCTGTCTTGAGGATAAGATTTTTTTTTTTTTTTTTATGAAAGTGTGTGTGACATGTTTATTTTTCAGCAGCTGGTGAAGTCAAAATGAGACAGTGCGGTACATTCTCCACGCATACTGTACGGTGTTTAAACTTTCTTTATGGACATTGTTTTGCAAGTTGGATGTGATGCATAGAAACCAGCAGACAGAAATACAGCTGTTACTATTACAGATAACTTAACTGCAGGTTTCATGCAAGAGTTACATTACTGTTATCAGAAAGGACATTTGGAGCCATTAGATTTACTATATAGTCTTTTAACATTTGTGAACAAGCAGGCTGAGTAGTCATGCAAACTTAAAACTGCAAACAGGTAAGCACAAAGACAGACAGTAACAGATGTGTGAAAAATCAATTGACAACCAGAGACAAAGACATGCATTAAGTGTAGATAATCAGAGGGTAAGGAAAATTCTAGTTACTCATCATTTAATCTCTACCTAATGTTATACTTACTATACTCTGTAAGCAGGCTTTAGCAAACCATTATCATGCACATAGCTGTAACCAGTGTTGTTAAATCAAACAAAGACAACATGTTAGTCCATGATAAACGATAGTAAGGGTTGCACATTGCAGTGTAAGTAGGTTAGAACCCAGGGGCCCTAAAGACACTGTCTACTTTCAAGAATTATGACAACATCTGCTGCCTGAGAGGAAGACAGACAGTGATGGATGGCCAGGTGTGTTTTACTTGTGTGCGGAATCTCTGAATACACATGCACACCGTATGTGCACATTCACATGCACCTACAAGCATACTGGATGAGGCATCGGGTAAATAAGCAATGCATACATCTGTGACAGATGATTATTTCAATTTATAATAAATCAAAAATGAACACTGCAAAATTCACAAACACACAGATGCACAGGTATGCATGGCTGTGTGTCACACACAAGCGCGCGCACGCACACACACACACACACACACACACACACACACACACACACACACACACACACACACACACACACACACACACACACACACACACAAAAACACACTAAGTTGTTTGTGATGGTTTAATGTTTAATACCTGTCAACAACTACCATCTAAATGCATTTCCAGTTGAATAAATAATACCATCAGAAGAGATAAAGATTAATGATGTATTTATCATCCAATGACGAGAGCTCCATGCTGCATATTAAAAATTAGTATCTATAATGTCGATGATAACTCCTCTTTGATGAGATTACTGAACAGTTGGAAATATTATGCCACTTCACTGTCAGGAAAATGAATGCTCCATTCACAAGACATGACGTGTACCAACAAGTTGAACGGATATGTCCTTTAGTCAAGAATTTTAACATTGTAATATTAAAACACAAAAGGAGCTATTTTCTTTAACACGCTACTATATTTATCATGACTGAAAGACGTCCTACTCAATCTGTGAATGAGCTTTAATCATAATATATGTCAACACTTACTATACCTTTAAGCCCGGAAGATAGTAATTCTACAAAGATAAAAAGCCAAACTTTGCAAGTGTTTGGCTTGGGCGAGGGTCACATCACAGTGTGTATAGTTTAAAGATAGCATCAAGCGCATGGTTTTGCAGTTGTCTGTTTTGCCGGGGGAATATTTTGATTTCTTTTAATTTCACAGGCCAAACTTAAATTTTAAGTTACTTAACATTTACTGATTAATTGACTTCATCAATTTTCTAAGCTATGTGACGCTATCCCTCCCTGTCTACATTTCCTCCCGCATCAATTGCTGTGTTTGGGCTGTGTCAGGGTGAAGGAGCCGGGCTGGGCGATGCAGGGGTCTTGCGCCCAGCGGGGATTGGTGGCAGGACGGGCTTCATGTCGGATCCTGGACGTCTATCAGAGGAGGGAGACACGGCCACAGCTAGCTGATCTGTGCCTGGACAGTTGGCTTCAGGAGTTTGGCCTGATGCCATGAGGTATGAGATGGGAATATTTTATTTGATACAAGCACAGATATGGAAACACATAAACAAATAGAACTTAATACAGCCAGCTATATAATCACGTAATCAGATGTTTTGGTGACTGACAGTAAAGACTAAACTATAAAATGAATGACAAGTGAAAAATAAAGCTATATAATAATATATAATAACTTAGTATTTATATATATATATATATATATATATATATATATATATATATATATATATATATATATATATATATATATATATATACACTAAAATCTCCTTTCTTTGGTATCTACATATAACAACACAGAAATACCCAACAATAAAAAAAACTAAACAATAATAACCTTTTAGTGCTTCCAAAGTGTGTCCCTGCACAGACATATCAAACGGCTCCACTGAACCAGACAAGCCCATGGCTGAACTGGCGCGAGACTCATCCGAGTTGCTTGTAAAAAGGTGAGGGAAAAAGAAACAGACAAGGAGAGAAAAGGAAGAAGGAAGTGCATGTAGTGAGAAAGGTGTGATGTGTGCAGTGAAACAAACATTAAGTTGTTAAAGGTGCCAATGACAAAGTGAGAAAAACACAAAAAATATAGTGAGAAGCTTCTGCTAAAAAAAAGTTTAGTAGAATGTGCTTTTGGAAGTTTTACCATCATGCCTGGAACACCAAGAGAGGCCACCAGAACTGGATATATCGACAGTATGTTTGACCACATGCTACACTAACCATGTCCATGAGACATTCATTATGGGATGACAATAAACAAACAGGTATAGATTTTTCCTACTGAATTTATGCTTAAAGAATAGTCTACGATGCAAGATGCATACACACACAAGCACACATGAACACAAACACAAAACTGTACGAAAGAAATCCTATTACAGAAATACAAAAGGATATTCTATTACTGTATGTGAGGACACAAGTAAAGACACGTCCCTATTAAGAGAGTTGCCAACAAGTACACAGATGTCTGGAATCCTCTATAGAAATACTGAAGGGCTGAGTAATGCTAACAGTACATACTGGGGGGCATGTTTTGCTCTGACTGCATTGACAGAGCTTGTAGATTTTCAACAAGTTTGGTGAAACTCGCCTTCTGAGAACATGAACCCATAAGGGAACAAAATAATTTTGAACAAACATACTGTGTTACATAGTCTGTATGTATCTTATATACTGGATCCCGTATATTTTCTTTCAAAAGGAATGAAATAAATTTATGCAAATTTGTACAGTTGAGAAAAGCACATAACCACACGTACTATGTAATTTTTGATTAAATCCAGGTTTGTGCAGTACGCATGTTTATTAAGTGTAAGTGTAGACACAATGGGGACAAAAAGCAGCAGAAGCTATAAACTCTTGAGTGACTGTATATACTGTATGTGTAAGCAAGTGTGTGTCTGGGCATGTGTGTTCGGAGTAACGAATACCGCTACAAAGGAGTTTCCAGCTCCTAAATTTTCAGATTGATTTTATGAAACCACAAGACTTCCTCTGGCTTCTCTCACCTCATCTTAAATCAAAATGCCATTATTATAAGTTTAGAAACCATAAAGAGTCAAACTTTGACGTCTGTATATAAATCTGTTATTTTCATAAAGTGACATCTGGCCTTACTACTGACTTTTGTCTGCATTGGTAGAGTGTAAGCACTTATAAATGTGTATCCATATGTTTGTGTGTTCTTACCCATTGTCCTCACTTAAATGAGTATTAGTCTTCTGCAGTGATGATGGTGCTGTTTGAGCAGAGCTGAGGTAAACAAAAAAAGACTAAATTGAATAACTCTTCTTCACAAGTATAATGCATACGGAAAAGCAATTTCCCAATCAGATTTTTCCATTCAAAATTAGTGGAGTCATAACAGGTGGTGACAGCTATATTTTAGGACATCTGAGAGGAGAGCCACTACAAAAGCCCATCGTTTTAACAAACACTCAGATTCAAATAATGTGGCCACCTGCCACTTCACCTCCAAGGTCAAACAATAATCCAAACAAACCATCAAAACACACACAGGACAAGTGCACAAATTAAACCAATTTGACCCAGCTGAAAGTGCCCACTTAACATTAAGCATTGGTGTGAGGTGGAGTGCATGCTACTTATAATGAACCTTTTAAAGAGCTGGCTGTAGACCCCTGGACTCTTCCCCACTACTGCCTCTCTCACCAGCTGCTCACGCCTCCTGATGGAAGCTAGCTCCTGCAGAGGAGAAAGGCGGAAATAAAAGGAGTAGTTGAGAAGAAGTGGGAAGGTGAAAGGAAGGGGAGACAAATGGGAATTGCAGGTGAGAAACAGGAGTTTAAGTGGAGGGTGACTAAAGGGGAAAGGAGAAGTGGGGAAAAAGGGGAGGAAAGTAGGACCAGGAGTGATGATGTATGGCAGCGAGGGATAGAAAATGAGCGTGCATCCTGTCTGAAAAATTGAGGATTATTTCCAATACATTTTTGTTACAGTTTAGATGTCTAGTCAGTTACAGTCTTTATTATCAGTCATTATCAATACATTTTTCATCAGACAGCTTGTAACTCACAGTGGGGCTCTTCTGGGGGCTGAGCTCTGCATGGATCTTGGTAAAATAGTTTCTGTAGGAGGGATCTGAGGGGTCAAGAGCTGTGGCAGATTGTGATGCCAGTGTGCTGGATCCTGACCTTGGCAGGGGTGGTGAAGCTGGCTTCTCCTCTGGCTCGTTTCCTAGGAGAGATGAGACAGAAAAATCAATGCTGTGTAATACTGTATATGTGGTTACAACATACATTAGTACATGAGGCACATTATATACTTTATATACATGCATGCACATAAACAGTGAATACAGTACTGTGTGTAGAGCATGAAAACAGATTACAGACAACATTTTGCTGTTTAGACATTGCCTAATCTTATTCATGCCAAGTTGAAGGAGCGCTCCAACGATCTAGTATTGTACCTCCATAAAGTTGAGGGTCAGAATAAAAAAAGAAAGGTACAGAATAATGCAGTGTAATTTATGCTTATATTTTTAGTTCCTTGCATGGGTAAAATTCAAAAAATGCAACCAATAGTATATTTTCATGTGGTGAATGCCCAAGCTGAGATACTCAAGTGATGCCATTTGAGTATTTTTTTCAGTCTTATAGTGAGTTCCAGTTGAACTGGAAAGTTGGAATTTTTGAGTTCCCAATCGGAAATTTCACCTGGAATGCCTACCGAAACCCTCTTTCTGACTCGGAAAGTGGGAAGAAGCTCACCAACCCGGAGCTCACAATTGAACATGGCTGCTCTGAGCATCAACAGAAGTAAAATATGTATGATTTTTCAGTCAAAGAGCCTCGACACTAAAGCATTTCAAGCAGCCCCAATGGTATAAAGGGGCGTGGCCTCATTTGAACGTGTAGTGAACGTCGTGTGGATGAATGAAAAGTTATATTTGAATAATTTGTTAATATGTTCTTTTGCTAACAATAGACATTTACATAGGTAAAATACATATTTAGCATCACAGAAATTAGTTTTTTTAGGGTGTTCATGACGTTAGCTTCTCTGTGTTGCCAGATCTCGTGAGAGTTTGGTCCTGCGACAGAAACAGGTCTCCTGTTGTGTCCTTTTGAAAAAAGCCATGTTAGTGTCAGAATATTCTGGAGATATGTTGCTTGTGAAGAATGGGTCAAATATTTACTTTGGTGACTACTAAGGGGCAGTACTATGAAATAATCCCTCCTAATCTGTGTTCACGTTCACTTCTCCTGTTGGAATCAATTCACACAGACCTGCCGCTTGTCTCCTAAAGAGGCGTGGCCGTGGCGGAGCCCACGTGACACATATACAGGAAACTACTTTGAGTTGGGGCATCTCGGTTCAAAATCGTCTCCGATTCCCTTAAAGCACTTCTATCTTATCAGGTTGGTTCACACAGTACTGTCCATATTCTACCTCTGGACATGTTGCTACGGTGTACTGGCAAAATACCACACGCTGACGCTTTGAGTTTGCTAATGATGATCTTAACAAACAAACAAATACACACCAGTGGAGTCGTTGTCAAGGGATCCTTTGTTGTTGTTTTCTCCTTCTTCCTCTACCAACAGGTACTCCTTAACTACCTGCCTCAGTGTCTGATAGGCTTTATCCCAGTCATCTGCACACATGCACGCACACACACACACACACACACACACACACACACACACACACACACACACACACACACACACACACACACACACACACAATCTGGTTGTGAACAGAGCCAATGCATCTCCCATCAAACAGTAATGAATCAAAGATATGGGGATGATGACCTTAGTGTAATGAGGCGCTAGCTAGCAGTACATAAAAGTGATGAGGTTCTGCGCTCCCTGTATGTTCATCTCATTAAGAAACCAGCTAACATGTCTGAGTGCTTTCATGAGGGAATGATAAACACAGCTATTCTGCAGCTACGTACTCTTAATACATGTGGTAATTGGATTGAAAGTGTCGTATATGGATTTTAGTGCATTGTGTTAAATTTATCTAAGGCTAAACCAATGATACTTAAGGTCATCCATGCATATATATATATATATATATATATATATATATATATATATATATATATATTTAGCTCAGTGAGGCACTACAATGACAAACTGCCAAATCACAGAGTGATTACAGCAAAGACAACACAATTACTAACATAATATCTAAAAGTTAAATAAGTAGAAAGAACATTTATCCCCAGGGAATCAATGAAGTGTTTTCATGGTTTAACTTTTTTTTTTGGAAAATGATTTGTGAATATTTATAATAACACTTTGTACTACAATTAAATATTAATTAACTAAATAGCCAAATGGATCTAATTAGCCATTTTATCCTGCATGTAATATACACTAATCGAGTACAGCATGAAACAACAGAAAAAATACTTTCCATGTCACAATAAAAAAAATACTTGAATAAAAAAATGCTTCCTTGCCGTACCACAGGGAATAACATTATCGAAGAATCCAAGTCGTTGCCTGTTGGTATTGGCGTAGAGCTCTATACGTGACTTTGCCATGTCGATCTGTGCTGGGGTATAGAGACCATGGCTTTTCAGGTGGTCCATGTACTTCTCCACCTGGATGGGGATAAGCAGGATGTATCGAGGCTCAAAGTAGGTGTTCTTCAGACTGAACACACCCTGCGAGGATAGACAAACAGTTTGCAGTTCTGTTCCAATGATGGTTTGATATTCTCTTTATTGCAATTTTGAGTTGTAAATGTAAATGGACTGCATTTATATTGCGCTTTTCTAGTATACTACGCCTACTCAAAGTGCTTTTACATAGTACAAGAAAAATTCACACACATTCATACACTCCAATGTGCAAGCATTGGGGGCAACTCGGGGTTCAGTGTCTTGCCCAAGGACACTTTGACTGTAGGGCCAGAGATCAAACCACCAACCTTCCGATTGCCACGGCCACCCCAATTGTACTGATTGAACATATTGCCACATTTATTGCAAAAGTGATAATTGCACCTTTTAAAGGATCCTATGATGCTGGTAGATTATAAATCTGTCTGATTAACTGTCTGTTAATCTACTGGCTTTATTGACCACATATGGTATTAGCCTGCTTGATGTACTCTCAGATAAGAAGTTTCCATACACACCTCTAGCTCCATATGCACACAGCAGGCTAGTCCTTCTCTGGCTACATCCTCTATGGCATCTCTGGTCAGACCATAGCTGTGACCCCCGTACTGCATGGTCTGGATAAACTTACCCTACAAGACAATTTTCAGTTATTGAGGGGAAAGAATGCAAGACCATTTTAGTGCACAACTTTATTGCCCCATTATTCATCATGGTTACAGTTATTTACAGTTATGAGCTTAATTTATCTCCTAAAGTGGACATACTATTTAACACATATATACAACCACAGCATGTTCTGTCAAGTTTAACAACCTAAAGTCATTTGCCCACCTGTGAACTGAACTTTTGACCTGGTGACCAGGGCAAAAATATCTTTCTTTGTTACTTGTCAAACATACCCCCTGACATTTTGTCTGCCAGCTTTTTAGGGCAGTTGCAGTTAAAGAGCACTAAAATCAATCAAAGTAATTATTGTTCTTCAGTTTGTGGTAACAAGTGAATTCAGACATATAAGTACTTGTTATGATTCCAAAGAAAACGTTATCTTGTATAATTATATTACTGTAATTTAGTAGCTGTTAGAGCAAATGTAATCTTTGTTTTAGATATTTTTTGCATCTCTATTTTGACTGGTTTGTTCCATTTAAAACTGCAGCAATTAAAGAGCACAGACTTTTAAAAAGCAACGTTAAAACTGGCCTGTCAATTAAATGGCCAGAAGCAGGAAACTGTATGTCAACAAGAAACTGGTAATCTAACTTGGCTTTATTTTGTAAAGTTTTACCCTGATTAAAAAAGTGTCTCAACTCTGTCCTCGCAATATACGGAGCCCCTAATTGAAGTTTAGTTTCATGTGAGCATGTGAAAGTTTCACATGTTCTGTTGATGCTGCATATTGATGTAGCCTAGCTAGGCCATAATGGTCAGTTGCACAAAAATTTAATCTAGGTCTTCATTATAAGGACATTGCTCCTTTGCTAGCAAGCTGTCACCATTATTTTGTTTTGATACGACTTTTAACAGATTTTAAAATCTTGTAATCTGTAACGCCGCAAGGATTCAGCTATTTGGATCGGGCAATTACTTTCATTTATGAACAGTTAAAAATATCTGGCCAAATCACGGATATATAGGTGGATGTACACAAAATGCAAGGAGAATGGATTTAAAATAAGGAAAGAGGGTGTTATACGTAATGTAATTATACGAGAACTGAATGGGACACTTTAAAACGGCTAACGTGAAAAAGCTTAGCGTGGTTTATGAAACTAAGCAATTATCAATTGTTACCAATGATTCTGCTTTCAGCGGTTATGATGAGAGAGAAATGTGGTAATCATTCATTGTTTAGGTAGCATTAAACCATGTTAAGCGTTTTAGAATGTCCCACTCTTATCTATCTATAAACTCATATTTAGCCACCATCCTTTCTAACCGGAGTTCTTTGCTGCAGTGCTGCTGACTATGGCACTGTTCATAACAGCGCAAAAAAGGGTTTCAAAGCGGCGCACATAAAAATAAATCTAACGTTTATTTTTATGTGCTCACACGAAACGTTCATGTGCTCACATGAAACTTTCATGTGCATACGCAAAACATTTTACTGATAATTTGCAAACACTGCACTATGTGACTCCTCAAAATTATAATTCAAACAGGAATTAAAGCACCCTCAAACATATTTTTATGTCCCGGGAGCTTTCAAATACTCCTTTACAAGTCTGATGCTACTTAGACAAACTAGCACAGCTGGTGCTCCTTGTTTTTACATCACAGTAAGGAGTATAATAAGTACCAAGGACTACTGATCGAGGTTAATTTTAAAGGGCCACAATAAATGGGTTCAAGAGGTCATAATTGCATAGTTACTGAGAAGCACATGTAAAGGGAAAAGGAGTGAAGAGAAAGATGGCAGACACATGAAAGGTGAGAGCATGAAGAATAAGAAAGCGAGGACAGGACAGCGATAAACCAAGTACATGGCAACAGAAGAATGGAGGATAAAGGAGAATAATGGACAAATCAACTGTAGGACAGGATGGGGGAGGAGGGACAGACTGTGAAGTTAACCTGATCCACTTCCTCTGTTGGAGTACACAAAAGGAATCAATTCCAGCACCTAAGGTATGACTGTGTAAATCATTACGTGATCCAGACCACTATCCATCATCCCCCACCACTCTTACATAACAGGCACCTTGACAAGAGGGACAAGATGGAAAAAAAATGTGTCCAAGACATCAGACCTCAGCACCTACAGTATGTTTCAGACTTAAGGAAACAAGTTGCTGAAATGAATGAGATCCAGTAGCTGTTGATTAACGAAAACACATGTAAATAAAATCAGACCCTGGCAGTTGTTGACCCTCAAAGAAAACAGTGTACTTTATGGAATTTTGACCAGTGTCTGCATATTGATGGTACTATTAGCTCTCTGTGTCCTTGTCAGTTGTCTCATAACTTGCACTGCAAATGTTGAAGGATATGCTGTGACAGGTCATTCCTAAGAATATGTAACTAATTGGCTAAGAGTTCAATGTTTAGCACCTTATCAAAAAGCTCAATTTAAATAAATGTATCTTTGCTCATGAAAATGTCAGCCAGTTAAAGTAAAATCAATCAATTCTAATAAAAAAAACATTCATTATGGCCAGTGAGTGAATTCAATTTGAAACTTGCTGAGGGAGTTATGTGAATCAAGCAAAAAAAAGCTTTTCAAAATCCAGAGTATATTTATTTAACTTGTGATAAATATTCATTTGTTGCATGATTTAAGACACTGAGTGCACATGATTAATGTGAGTGTTGAAAAACCATGAAATGTCAAGGGTTGTAATGTACAAAAAAAACGCACCATGTGAATCATGTTCTGAAATTCTTCGTCATTGACAAAATGGTAATCAGTTCCATGCACCTCTCTGGAGTAGGGCCCCCTAGTGGTGTGAGAGATTCTGTGGACACACACACACACACACACACACACACACACACACACACACACACACACACACACACACACACACACACACACACACACACACACACACACACACACACACAGTATGTGAACAATCTTTTGACCTGCAACCAATAAAGGAGAACAGTCGGAGGACTCCTTCAGAATATCTGACCTATTCTTTAATATGTATTCAGGAGCAAATGCTTCTTTTTTCCTGTTGGTAATATGTATTTATAAATATATTTATATTAACAATAAAGGGTTGCTAAAACTAAGTGAGTCCCACTGAGAATAACCACCCCAATTTGCTGATCCGTGCAGCTTTTAGCTCATTGCTTTGGTTCACCAAACTCCACTGTGTAGTTCATACCATGAGCAGCTGTTTGACTTCCACGGCAGTAAGTACAAGGCACAAAAGAGAAAACAGATCAAAAAAATTGTTTTACTTGTCACACCACTATTACCAACAGTATACTGAGATTAGATTTCTTTTTGAAAGCTTTACTGTCCCCATAAATAACATATTAAATAACAGTTAGACAGTTAATTTTTCAAAACTTGTTTTAATCTGCTGAATTTGGTTATTTATTTAAGTGACAATGCAAGTAGTGTTATCTGACACTATCTCTAAATAAGGACTCTGCATGCGACCATCACGTGGGGGTATGTGTACAGAAGGTTTGAGACTGACCCGTACGCAAAGTAGTCGCTCAACTCCTGACACAGTCTGTGAGCCAGCTCCCTCTTGCCACATCCTGGTGGACCGGTCAGAACCAGCATAGGATATGGAGAGTCTGCACTGGGCATAGTACTGCTTGGAAACACACACACACACAGATAAACTTTACAATTACGTTCTCTCTGAGATGAGCAAGAGTTAAGCATATTAATCCATAAAGCCAGAGCACAGACTTCTCCAGTCATGAAAGCCACTCCTACAGTCAATACAAACAGGAGCCTTGTGGGCAATATGGATGTGCTCTTTCTAGGAAGCACAGATGAGAATAGTAAATTGATTGTAGATGGATTTTATTTGCTGATGATGGATGTTTAAAAAAAAAAGAAGTGCTGATGCATGAACTCATTTTTTCTTTTAAGGAGTAGATCATGTGAGCAATAGAGAAGTACTGCAGATAAAATGCTGCGCAAGTTTGAAAGCAACTTTTGTGATAGTTACTAATCAACACATTTGATTGGAAACCTTTACATAGTCAACATTTTGTATTATCCCTTTTCCTACATTAGAATGAATAGTTAACATTATTTTAACTCAATCCGTTGGCTGTTTGATCTTGTTTTGATATTTCAGTGGTTAGGATAATAAACAGTACCGTACATTTGTACCAACCTGTCATAGAGCACTTGAGGCTGCATCAGCTGATATACCAGGTGGGTCATATGATCCCTGGCAGCCAACACATCCAAAGGAGGGTCATACTTGTTTAATGATGCCACCTTAAGGTAAGTAATCAAGTGTCATACAAGCAATCCTGCATCCATGGAAAATATAACAGTTAAGTTTGGTTGGTGGCATTAATTCTAGCTTTGTAAAAAAGGGATCAGGCATGTTGAGCCACAGTGTTTGTGGTGTTAAATTGCAACAGTTCCTCTGGTCATGAAACTATTTATTACGTTCATTCATACCTTTTCTTCTGCAGTGACTTTAGCTTGGTCTAGCACAGTCAGATGTTGCAGGAGGAAGACAACTGCAAGTCTGTAATCAGGTTGCTCCTACCAATTACATTCACATTGCATACAGTACGTTACAAAAATGTATGATGAATCTATACTTAAAGCACAGCCTTTCATCAACTTTCGAAAGCCATATACAGATGGAAGTCATCATAGAGCTTTGAGTGCTTACAGGCTGGGTACAGAACACATGAGGTCTAGAGGCATTAAGATGGACCTGTCATACACAGTATATTACCACACATGAACTAAATGTTCTCATTGTGAAACCATGTGGTCAATGAAGGGTTGGTTTACCTGTATGGAGTTACCCAGCAGGTTGAGGTCCCTCAACAGGGACAGATCATGAATGTGTTTGCACTCCTGAATTTCACTGATCTGAAACAAAATTACAAATGACTCCATTTAACAGTTTGTAGTTACTAAAATTAAAAAAACGTTGAGCATGAAAGTTCATTCTCTCAGTCTATGACTACTATTTTGTTAAACTATAATTTAGTTCCTTTATTAGAGTGTACTCATATTGGAGGCCGCTCATTATTTTGTTGACATTTCCTAATCTGTTAAACCTCTGTGCTTCGGCTAGTTTTACTTGTATGTGGGATAATACAGTGCATTCCTATTATCAGTATATTTGTTTTTTCGAATATTATTCTCATTAATAACCTTAATTGCATGTAAGATTTAGGCTGTCATATTTGTGCTGTTTAGCAATTCTTCTGAAGTTTTGCTCAGATCAATACCAGGTTTTTCTCCAGATTTATGGAGCCCAGTAGGCGGAGATTCTGGAGGCCAGAAAGACTGGTTATGTGGTTTAGAGACAAGTCGAGAACCTGCAGACTCTTCAGATTCTCCAACCCTTCAATTTTCTTCAGCTGGTTCCCCCTCTAGACAGACAGGAAAAAAGACCCATTTAAAGAGGTAAGTACATGATATTCATGAATATGTATGCATACATAAGTGACTTCAAGCAATGATTCCCACTTATAAATATTAAGGACATGCCATGGTCACTCTGCATGATGCTTGAACCTTCTTTGCCCTTAGTACCGAGTTGAGTGGCAGGCCTGCCTCTCTCTGCTAAACTCTGACAGGTGAGGACTGACAGCCAAACAGCTGGCGAGGTGCTAGCACAGCACGCTAACCAACTAAAGAACCAGACCTGGGCACTCCTCCCTCGTCAGGGTCCCCAGCCTGCTTCTTACTCCATTCGACTGACTGGAGCTGTTATCTAGGTGTCTGGCCACACCTCGTCCTGCTCTTGCCAAGCATGTTGCCTGGCAGAGGGCTGCTGTCAGTGGGGGTGGGTGACTGCACTGGTCTCTTGAAGCTCTAGGTCGGTGCTGTGATGGGCTGGGAAACAGGCCGGCTGACAGGGTTGTGCTCTTTAGGGAGCCAGCATGTGAGGAAGTGGGGTCAGGGATGGGATTAGATGGATGCTGGATGAACAAGGTATGAGTGAGTGTGTGTGCTGAACTTGGTCCAGGCTCACTCAAACACAAACAGCTGGTCTCAAAGCAAAGCTCCAGACAGGGGCAGACACAGCCATAACGATGGCTGCTGACAATGAGGAAACACTGATAAAGGACAGAACATGCATGCATACTTACGTGCACACACTCACGTGCACACACACACACACACACACACACACACACACAGAGAAAAGGCCTGCTGTTGGACCATATGGTGATTCTCGTACAGGGAGCCAAGGTTTTGCTAAATGTAAAAATTAAGCCAAAAACAGATACATAAAGAGAAAGCCAGAGGGGAGACAATAGAGAGCAAACATAAATAGGTGAAAATGTAGCATACATTAGGTAAAATACTGCAAAATAGCTCCTACTGTGTGTGTGTGTGTGTGTGTGTGTGTGTGTGTGTGTGTGTGTGTGTGTGTGTGTGTGTGTGTGTGTGTGTGTGTGTGGACACTAGACAACACATGGAGGGAAAAAACCTCCTGCAAACCCATACATGTAAGTGTTTGGAAAAGAAAGACACATTTTCAGATTTCTGTTTAAAATTCATGCTTGTGAGTAAGTGCTTGAATGTGCTGTATGTATGAATGTTTGTGGGTGAAAGAGCACTCTGCTTATATTTTTGACTGTAATAGAGTGAACCCACAAGGCAAAGGTGTGTGAGAAGCACAGGTCTGCCCAGGCCGCTGATCCTAGAGAGCCTGTTGTGTGCCAGGCTGAGATGGGTGAGCTTGCAACATTGCTCAAGGCCACTGATCTCACTGAGACAGTTGTCTGAGTATGGGAATGTTAAGAACAACACAAAAGGGAAAAATGCTGCTGAACATAGTGCGTTTCTTAAGTGTATTTTCATAGAAATTATCATATATACAGTAGGTAAAGAAAAAAGCTTTAGGGTTTTGAAAAAATTAACTGAGTGTGCGACTGAAAGAGAAAGAGGCAAAGTCAGACACAGGAAGCGTGTGTGCAAGTTGCACATGGATAAATGTAAATGTCTCTTAGAAAGGATACAATCCAGATTCAAATGACTAAGAGATGAATAGGCTGACAAATCCTTCATTTTTGTTATACAGTTGTGGGAGAAATTGACCTCCTGCAAAAAAAGCAGCACACTATTAACATAAGTCATGAAAGTCTTCAGTACATCTCACTATAGAAATTCTCTGACTGAATCCATAGAGCCTGGGAATGAATTTTCTATCTACTAAAGTTCACTATCATTCAAGGGCAGTTAATGCCTTGTAAGCATATTCAAAGAAACTACAGATGGGCTATACAAATCCATGCCTATCTTAAGGGAATAGCATAAGAAAGTGAAGCCTTATCCTGTCAGCTCAAGGTCCTGCTTTACTTTTAGGTTCTTGGGTGGCTGGAACCCAAAGAAGCTGGAGATGTCATTGTAAGAAGCATCCAGGATGACGAGGTAGGGCATGTGGCTCACGCAGGATAAATCTAGCAGGTGAGTAATGTTACAGTAAATGATCAAAAGATGAAGACAGCAACACAGTGAAATATTCAAATCATGTCTTAATTAGAATACTTTCAAAAAAGTCTGTAATAGGTATAAGGATGTGTAATTAATATAAGAATAACAAAAAAATCACCTTTAATTTTGTTGTGTGGCAGTTCCAGCTTTTGAAGATGGACATAATTGCATAAAACAGAGATGTCACTGAGATCATGACTCTAAAAAGAAGAGAAAACTATAACCTTAGTTGAACTTAATTTTTTTTTTTGATTGCTAACATACATTGGTCAAAACTGAAGTCAAAACTCTTCACACAATAAGCAAAACAGTAGTGTATGTGGACCAAACTGTGAATATTTTTAATTGCTTTTACACAAACTGCATTCAATGACTACACTTTGACTAAAAGACATATAATGTAATTTACAAAATTGCTGTATGTGGAGGTAAGTGTCTTACAGGCAGGGAAAGCTGGTGGTAAAAATGTTGCAGCCCAGTGCCACCGCGTCCAAGGTTGGACATACAGCTGGAGACAACCTCAGCAGTTAAAACACCATCCTTCTGTAAACAGAAAAACAATGAAATGTAGTATTATAATAATAAAATAGTGAAGCAGAATTGACAGCAGTGAACTATGAGCACCCTTATAATAATAACAATGCAGTTATAAAATTTGAAGACATAACGATTGAGGCCACTAAGAACATCACCTAGTGCCTACAGCTTCCGCCACTAAAAGAATACATGAATATGTATATTTGTGCAATAACGTTACACACACTTAGCGTTAAGAAGGATGCACACTAATTTAAATGCTGTTAATGCCGCTATCAACTTTTTTCAGTTTCAAATAATCAACCATTTGACCTTGCTGTGTTGTTTTACTTCCCCAGACCTCTTGTGCAATGTTAGCTGCTTTACCTGAAGGGAAACAAATATAGTTTTATTGAAACTGCTCCATTAAGCCAATCTGACTTGTTTCTTCAACAATGATTGTACATTGGTAATGACGCATTAAAGCGTACCGTTTTATCATAAAAAAAAAAAAACAATCACAAAGTTAATTTCTAAGACGTTAGCACAGTACATTTAGCTATAGCGTAATACGTTTGAACAGCTAGCTCAACTCAAGTAACGTTGTGCTACTCTTACCTCCATGTCTTTGTTTTCTTCTAACGTTAGCTGTCCGCAGCCGGAAGCCTCTGCAAAAGGAACATCATTGACGGACCCTGGGGGAAAGTAGGTAGGCGAGGCTGAGGAAAACTGTTGACTCGTTGTTTCCTTCATTATTCCATAATGAAAACTCGGCGACGAGGGACTGAAGACTAAATATCCTTGCTCCAGCTAACTCGTAAATTAGCAAGCTTTTCACATGAAGCGTACACACTCTCGTCGCTAGGCAACGTTAAAATTGAGAGAAGAAAAGAGTTGTGGGTCATGTAGTTGGTGGCTCTCAAAAGCGACAATGGCCCTGTGTTAGCACAGCATAGACTGTTAATATTAATATACAGTCTATGGAGCACAGGCATCTGTGAGGGTTGTAAACAGCCATTAAAGCAATTAAAACATTCAAAGATAACACATTGAGAGCCCAAAATACTTGATTTACTTGACCCAAATTACCAAAAGGAACAAGATGCACAAAGCCTAGGTGCGTCCACTGTAATGACTCAAGTTTACTAAAGCCTGACTAAAACCAAAAATCTTTTTTTTTACTTTTTGATATTGACCAATTTTCATTATTTCTATATTCAACAACTTGAGGCTTTTCAACATATTAATAACTGAACTAAAATGAGAAATGTGTTTCTCGTTAAAAAAAGAGGTAAAATGTAAACAACTACATATGCGTGCCAACAGATAAAAATGTATGCCTACAGCAACAACACAAGCCTTCAGGTTGTATGTTGTCAGTTTATTTTTTTGATTCTAATAAGCTGCACTTCAAGCTTTCAACCATGTCAGACAACACATCACAGCAGTCAGGTAAAATACATCCTCTAGTGTTGGTTTTGGATCTGTCTCGCTCATATGACATAAGGTGGTGCATCAAACAGTGATGACTGTGCTGTCATGTGTGAAAGAGGTGTTACTCTGTGCATGAACTCTTGCCAGCTGTATCTTTCCCCAAAGGAAAATATGACTGTCATGCAATCACACAAGGAAAACAATGTACAAAATAAACAGAACAAGGTTGGAATTTTTATTTTTTCAGTGTATGCCTTAATAAATGTGTGCTTAATTTAGACTAGAAACAAACATGTTAGAGCATTTATGACACTTAACAAGAGGAGCAATGTGACTAACACACTTTGATGTTTTCGATTTCAATACATGATTACTTGAAACATAGAAATCCCTAACCCTAACCCTCTAATCAAAGAATGTGCAAAATAAAGATCCAATGCAAAGAAAAATAGATGATAGAAATGAGTTGAGTTTTGAAGTAAAAAAAACTAACCTTCATTATGTGTTAGATATTTTATTCCTGAATAAAAAGAATGGACAGCAGGAGTGGGTGGCACTTACATATATAGAGTATGCCCAATACATACGGTAAGCATTCTGAACTTTTAGGGGTTATGTGTGTGCAGTGGGATAATAGTATAATAGTGTATGTGACATGACATAGTTAACATTGTATTAAAGTTTCCCATGTATAACATAACAAAGGTAACTCTGAAGTGTTGTACAGCTGAATGAGCAGATTTTAGATTTTACACCAAGTGAACGTTTCTGAGTGGTAGACGAACCCCTCAGCAGCTCCGTGGTTGTTTTCCCATCGATCCCAGCCTATGTGTCATTATGATGGATTGCTCCATGGGCTTCAGGGAGACCAGCGCCGGGCCTGCTGTATTGACAAGGCTCCCATTCCCCTCTCCTGCTCTCGTTAAGTACTTCTCTCCAAAGTTAATGAACTAAAAACAGGGAGGGTTGCAGGGAGGGGAATGATTTGTAATCGTCTCTTGAGTTTATATGTTTAGTTCAATTTAAAAGACTTGCACACATGAAGTGGGGACAACAAGATTTAGAATTGCATCGTTTTGGTTAATAGAGCTAATATGACTGACAAAATGCATTGTCACACCCATGCCATGACAGAAACTGACACTGTGGTAGGCTGGACTTGAAAATCCTGTTTTATGAAATGAAATGAAATCAGCAAAAATATCTTCATTACTGAGTCTCTGTTGTCCAATTTGTAAAATAAAAAAATAAAAATGTTAATCAGCTCACAACTTTCCACAGTTTACTGCACAAACTATAAGAAAAAAAACAACACAGATAAACAGATTTTAACAGCCATAGATATGATACAATTCTCAGTTAGGGAAATCTATGGGGAACAACCCAAATTGACAGCAGCCTCATTCAGACAGTCTAATCTCGCATCTGTTATTGCAGACAGAATCAGTGGGCCCATGGGGTTGCCATGAGAGGAGAGATAGTGTAATTTAGAGCAGCAGTTTAGATCTAATAGGAAAATGAGATGAGATGGGGCCTAAGTTTGGGTAAGTGTCCAAGACAATCGCCTGTTGTCAGGAGCTGGAGTCGGCGGGGACTGTTGGAGTTGGAGCACTAGTGCTGCATTTGTTGTGTCTTTTGAAAAGTGTAAATTGACAATATAGGTTACCTTCTGCCACCTCACTTCCCACATATTCCACATAATATATATCTACAGTATATAATCTACATGCCCAGAGTTGGAAAGTACATCTGTGCCAACCCTTGACTACAATGCGTTTCATCACAAAAATGGAGCAGACACACTTTCCATCAACATATTTCACACACTTTACGATCTAGTTTTAGATCAAGCATCTATTTCTGTGTTATCTAACCCAATTCCTAAATATCCCCCGTGCTGCAACTTTTTGCTATGTCACTCCTTACTTTCTCACACATGACCCAATTATCTGCTGCACGTGATCCTGCTAGACAGATCTGAAGGAGCAGAAACTAAAAATTTGTGGGACAGAGATTTCTTGATTGGTAATCATCCCCCCTCTGGACCATGTCTTGTTAAATCATTACACTGTAGTGATCTTCTTGTCCTTGGTTGCCTGTTTGATGGCCGCCTGCTCACAGATGATCTCCTTCAGCCTCTGAAGCCGGATGTTTTGGGTGCTCAGGTCCCCTACACCTGTCTGGCTGCGATGGAGTAAGGACAGGGCATTGATGTACTCCAGCTCTGTGTAGCGAACACCCTGGTCCACCACCAGGTTCAGCAGCTCATCTGCAGTGTTGTACAGCATCTCATAGTACTGCCTGAATGGAGAGATATGAGGATAAAGAGAGAGAAATATGAAAAATGTCACAATGGTATGGATAAAGAAAATAAGTGGAGGAAAAAATAGAAAACAATAGAAAATAGTTTTGAAGCAGTGGAGAGAAAGAAAAAAAAGCATAAACAAAAACAAGGAAAAACACAAAAGCCATACTTATGGCGTTTTTCCACTGCTGGTAACAGCTTGACTCGCCTCGTCTCTACTCGACTCGACGCACTCTGCGTACGTTTTCCATTGCAGATTGAGTAACGCCTCAGCATGGCTGGTCACCATAGCGACGCAGCCGGTAACTGCCATGATGTAATTTTCAACGCGACTCACAACAGCACGTTGGAGGTGTTTGTTTTGATTCTCGGCCAGGGGAAAATTTGTTTCAAAAGAAGCTGAAGGAAGCAACAAAAATCACTGCTGAAAAAACCCCCCAGAAGTTTGGGAATTCCAAACTGCAGTTGCTGTCAAGCGAAATCTTCTAAAAGAGGACTAAGAACAACTCACCCTACCACCAACGGGAGCTAAAGGTAGAGGGAAAACATTCAGCAGCTACAAACTACTGAGACCTTAGCTTTAATGAAACACTGTTGACGGAGCCAAAAGAAGAAGAGAGGTGTGTAGAATTAATAGGTCTTTAACCAGGACCTGAAGCAACAATTGGCTATTTGAAAAAAAGACCGTGAAGTACGAACTGAAAACAAAGAGCATAAAGGGAGAGTACACTTCCAACTGCTGACTAAAACATCAGACATAAAGGTCAAATTCGCCAGACAGAAGTGAGGAGAGACTGTGTGCATAATGTATTTGTTTTTATATATACGGTGGGGATGTTTTTTTATTTATTGAATATCTAGAGGTGGACCTTCTGTGTACTCATTCAAATCAATTTACAGAGCAATAGACAATATTTAGCCATTAATATGGACTCTCATAACCACAATTTAGACAACCCTGTGCAGAGAGCACTGCTTGGCAAAACACTGGCGATAAAGTAATGTGCAGGAGAGTGTTGGGATGCAGGGATACAATTATTCTTTGCTCGGGGGCAAAACAGGTCAGATACCTTGGGGGCAGGGGAGAGAGGAGAGAGAGAGAGAGAGAGAGAGAGAGAGAGAGAGGTGTGTGTGTGTTAGGAATTGTGTTGGCCAGACAACTACGCACACACACAGAACAAAATGCAGGCACACACTAGAATACATTTCACCACTATCTGCCCCTGGCTACGAGACAAATCCCATTCTCTAAACACTACATGTTACACTTCCATAAAGAAGTAGCTACAGTCAAGGCAAGAGGACAAGAGGTGAGCTACATACATACAGGTTTATATGACACGTATGTTTAAAATAAGAAACATCATTTATTACTTTAGTTTAAATTATCTTACCTCAAGGTCCATTTAGCAGCTCTTCTGGAGCTGAGCAGCTATTGGTTTCCATTAATTTCTGTACAATTTAATAAGGTGACTCTTGAGCTGTGTTGTGTTTTTCAAAATTGTAAGCCATGACGTAAAGTTACTGGGATTTAAAGTCAACTTGCTAAAACGTGTAAAACCACAGGTATATTTCTTCCTCTTTTCACCTTTGTGCAAGATTGAAGTTGTGTCGTACAGTGTGCTAAACACTACCTTAAAGTATTTTTTACACTTAAAATCTTTTTTCTTGTGTTTTACACAGGTAACCACAATCATTACTTGTCGGGCTATGACTGCTGCAAAAACCTCTAGACTCACGACTGTGCCCAAATGCATCCTGTGTAGACACACAGACGGAGGAATAAAGCTAACATGCTCTACTAACATGCTGCTCACGCTACTTCTGTGTGGACCTGGTGTTAAAGATCCCCATGTAACAAGAGTAACAATATATACATTTTATTGAGCTTGTGTCTCTGAGTGACACTGAATATACTGAATGTAGCATTAACTGGCTAACTTGGCCAAAGGCAGCAATAGCCAGTCGTTCAACAGTATTGGCTTCAAATCAGGGGAATGGATTTCAAATTCCCGTGGGAATAGATTCAAATTGTTAGTCCTTTCTGATATGGTGCAGTGAAAAGACACTTTGGTAAGAAAATATATTTTTATCTCATTGGTTTAGCTCCATAACCGATCCAAGCTCCACTCCCTTCTTGTGATGATCATTTGCGATGCTAACAAGACCTTAATGAGCACTCGGGGAGCTTCTGTTCCAAGGTATTTTATGTGCTGTCATTTTGAAGATTCAACAGTAGAAAAAGATCTGGAAGAAGTAATGATGGGGTACAATGAATGAGATGGAAATGGATATATAAAAAAATAGGGAAAAAGAGTGATGACTGAAGAGATGAGTGAGGAAAAGTGGTGCACAATATCTCGTTTTTGGCCTTCCCCTGACAAGTAATGCCCTTGGTCATCGAAGCATTTGCATTCTGTCTTATTCTCCATGCTGCTCTCAATTTCTCTCCAAGGTCTTGTTCATTTTTCCATCCTTGAGCTGATTTCATGAATACGCTTGTCAATATTGATGAGGGTCACATTGTTTACTCCTTAACCGTGGGAAGGAAGAAAGGCAAAGGAGCGGGGAAAAAGATGGGTCCCACATGTGGTTTAATCTCATAATGAAATGTGCCGTGTATTTGTGTAAATGTCTAAATGTCTGTGCTGTTGAATGTGCCCCTAGTTTGTATCTGTTTGCAAATGCACAGTATGTGTTTAAGTGTTGGCACATTTACCTCAAAAACACCAGCTCAAAAGCATTATTATTTCATTCCCTAGACCCAGCCATGCACTGCATGCTTGAGGCAAATCGTCTCGTTATATGATTCAATGGGAAAAACACATACTGCATAAATGGAAAGAAAACATTTCTTTTGTTGAGGGAAAACGCATGAAACAGAACGTTACCCTCATTCAAATATCCATCCTCGGCTCTCAATGGGAAGCAGCTCAGCAGAGGATAGAAACTGTTGAGTTTGAAGAGAGCAATAAACAGGAGTTAAACTGCACCTGGCTACCTAACACTAATTCACTTTAATTTTCTAAAAAGGCATAATTATTGCAAACTTCTGCGCAGTCGATGTGTGTTAAGTATTTGTGAATTCAGTTTGATTTGTTGTTTTTAGTTCTAAAGATATTTGCTATGGTAAGTGGGTCCAAAGACTTGCAATTACGTGAGTTTGTAGGCTCAGCTTCCTGTTTCAATTAAGAAAAACCCTCTGGTAAGATGAGTAAGTTACGCACACAGTGGGAAATAAACAAAAAACATCATCTGCTGAAAACTGAAATAATAACTGTGACCATATTGACAGACACAAAATTCAGTTTGGACAATTTTAATTTGTCTAAAAAGCTATTTTTCTAATTAAATATTAAAAGCTGGAAAGCTTAAGAATTCATCTGTTGATGCAGCAGCCAAGTAAAAGTAAAAAACAAGCAACGATAATTCATGGCAGTGATGCAATTAGGAAAAATCCCACTCAGGATTTGTTAAAAGCTGATCTACTGATTTATAACTGATGATGGGGTACTGAACCCAGTGTGCAGTTTGTTGTCTGTTCTGTAGCATCTAATATCAAAACAGAAAAGCTGCATCCACAGGAAGACAGTGTGCTAGACTGTCAACTAGTTGTTAGTGTGTTTGTGTGCGCAAGTTGTGAGGACAGCTGGCAATCTGGCCTCTGTTCAGTATGAAGGGGAGGGGGCCTGGTTCAGAAAGAGAAAGTGTAAAGTGTGTAACTGTGTGTGTGTCTTAGTGATGTATGTTAGTGTGTGCTGAAAAACACTTTCAAACAGTTCATTACCCAAGCTGTTGGAAAGCCATTTGCCAAACAGGGCTGTTAATAAGATTAAAATCTCTCAGCACCCCACCATCAAGAAAGAACCCCCAGTGACACACACACACACACACACGCACACGCACACGCACACACACACACACACACACACACACACACACACACACGTTAACATACAAACATACACTTCTTTTTATCGGTTAAAGATACAGCTTGTTAAAGAAAGCAGGATTTTTTATTCCACAAAACCAAAGTGAATTGTTGTTTTGATTGCCTTCTTCCGTAAATTCTTTCTCTATTTATGGCTCTCACTCTCCCTGTGTCTCTCTTTCTCTCTCTAAACACACACACACACACACACACACAATTTCCAACTGCATTCACCAGTATAAGAGCACTACTTAAGTAATCAGCGTGCGTGTATGTTTGTGTCAACATGCCTCCGTGGTGCACTATTCTATTAAATTTTAATTAGGCACCCACCTCCCTTTCCTTGTATACAACGAATATTAAGTATATGTATGATGCAGGGATGCAGCATAGGGCAGACAGATATGTATAAGAAACATTAAGAGGGAAAGCTGGAGGAAAAAGACAATGAGGAGAGACAGGGGAGGAAGGAGGAGGAGAAGGAATGAGAGACAGTGGATGAACCTCACCATCAGCTGGAACCACGACTTGTTGCTGCAGATACCGGGGCTAATGATACCAACAGCAGTGCTTTAAATTCCGTCCTCTCTTTGGGATGAATTTTAAGTAAAAGAAGATGGAGATTAATTTTCAGCATTTTTGGCTGCAAAAACAATTATGTGAAATGCTATTGTGGTCATATTTATATTTAAAAGGGTGTTCTAAAAATTAGCTGAGTGTGGATGTAGTCTATTATTTTGCCTATTTTAATCTCTCTAAACTCCTTCTGTTTCTCTCTCCCTCCAAAGCAGTGCATGTATCCCTCATCTGGTAATGAGCAAACTGAGACTAAAGCTTGATAAGCAAAGACCAGTCCCATCATGCTGAGCCACGCATAACACACACATACACACACACACACACACACACACACACACACACACACACACACACACACACACACACACACACACACACACACACACACACACACACACACACACACACACACACACACACACACACACACACACACACACACACACACACACACACAGGGTAGACAGGCTTCCTCAGCAAACACCATCATCATACAGCATCTTGCGCATGCACACACAGAAAACAGGAGCAAAGGAAGGGAGGGGCTAGAAGAAGAAGGATACAGAGAGAAAAACAATTCAACGGAGGTGGTGGTTGGACGGTAGCTATGAAAAAATAAGACAGGGAGAGAAAAAGGGACTGAAAGAGGAGAAGGAGAGAGATAAAGAGAGAGACACAAGGTGACAGGAAGGGAGACAGAAGCTGAGAGAAGTGACAGTGTACCGAAGCCAGGCCTAAATACAAACAGCTTTATCTGTTGACACCCACTACCTCCTGACACGGCCGTCAACTGTACTTATTACCAAATTTTCTGTAGGCACATCAGCCTGTCACCTTGACACACATACACAGACTAGTGGTTTAGACACACACACACTCAAAACCAAAGAGTTTATTTGCCGGTGCGCACACACCGGATCTTAGAGACACAAAGGGGCAGTACACTTACGTAGTACACAAGGTTCTTGTACAATTCACACATGTACACCCGCACACTGTAGTAATTTCCAGAAGCAGACAGGTGGGTGCAATGGGCTGAACTCTGGGGCATCTCTACAGTGAGCCTGTCAGACTGGTGTTTGGGCTAGCTATGGGCTAAGGGGCTTGCAAGTTAGCTCGGGTTGTTATGACAGCTATGCAACCTGCCTACACGGGTCACTGGGCAGCTTAGAGCTCCACCAAATGTGTGTTTGTGTTCGCAGAGTGTGTGTTATGAGTTTGTCATGTCTCTGTGTGTCTGGAAAAACATAGCCTAAATGCTGCTGCGCCAGACAATAATATATATTTACACAGACAAACTTTGCTGTTGGACATTGTTGTGTACACACATTGTTGTGTCTGTGGCATGTAGTTGTGCTAGTATTAGCTCTGTCTACTGGTGTGCTACAGTTAAAAGCTTTTGAGGCTGAATCCATTAAGCTAGTCAGTACCGAAGCTTACCTATTCTGAAACAAGTAGTGCTGAAACGATTAGTTGATCAACAGTAACCCAATCAACAGCAGAATGGAACTAGATGACAGGAAAGGAAGAAAACCAGGCTTTAGGCTTTAAGTCACATGCTTTCCAAGCAGTGCAAGCAAACAACAACCAAGCAAACAATATGTGCTTTGAATTCAAATCTCAGTGACAGCTAATTATTTTAGATCTCCAAGTTTAAAAAATCCTTTGCCAAGCAAAATAAGTAAAAACTTTATCCACATGCTGGAGTGGACTGTTGCCAGGCAACGCTAACTTTGGAATGTTTTGTTGTTGTGTTCTATTGTGGCTTGTGATCTTTATAAAAGACTCACTTAAAAAAATCACCTTTACCTCATCATCTCTGCTCTGTTTAAAAAAAAAAGAAACACAAAATCAGCATAGACATAGAGAGAGAGAGAGAGAGAGAGAGAGAGAGAGAGAGAGAGAGAGTGGACACATAGGACAATGAATGATCAATGGAGTGACAAGGTTGAGGGCACAGTCGATGCGCGATACACACAGTTCTGCAGAATAGGACTGAGCACCTGAACAGTTTCTGAACAGATGGTCTTGCGTGTCTGTGTTTAGGGGTGTGTGTGTGTGTGTGTGTGTGTGTGTGTGACCTTGACCCACAAGCTGATATCATTGCCAAATTTCCGACTAAGAGCCAAGAGACCGCCATAGGACCTTTCCATACAAACACACATGCTAAGTTTTAACACCCTCCCACAACAATAATCTTAACCATTATTGACATACTGTAGGTTTCCACAGTATTATACTGCATATCCACATGGATTCAGCCACAAGGTGGCACTGTTTAACCATCCTTCTTCACAATCTAAAAGAGCAAGGGGAGTGTGTGTTTCTTCACAAGTTCTGCAGTGCATGTTACCGGGCCTTTCCTTAGTTTTAACTCAGATCAATGGGTATTACTCTGCCCTTGTCCAAGGCTCTTGTCTAACACACACACACACACACACACACACACACACACACACACACACACACACACACACACACACACACACACACACACACACACACACACACACACACACACACACACACACACACACACACACACACACACACACACACACACACACACAGGCAAGCATCTGCAGCCTCTTTCGAAAGCAAGCTTCCTGCTGTGATCTCTTCCTTTCCTCATTTCACTAGAGGTGGTAATGAAATACAGATGAATATTCTGCTTTTAGTCCCTCCTCCTTGGACTTCTTTTATACTGCCGAGTCTGGTGTGCCGATGTTCGTTTTCTCAGCATCTTTACAACAAAACTGTTTTGTTATATGTTTCAAAATGCTACGTGTAGGACGTGCATGTAAAACTTCAAACAAACAATCAACACCTGAGGTCTATCTTTCAATATCTATGACATATCGAGGATTCAGTTGCGGAAGTATTGACCTTGTCATTTAGGGGTGTGGGATGCTTAAATTCTTTGAAACGTATGATAAATTCTCTATATCGGAGCAATTTATTTTCAATTGTTACATTTAACAAATAAAATACATGATTTGTTGGGTGGGCTGAAATACTTGCACAATTCTTCTATTCAATAAGCTCAGTCAAATATATGTACATAATAAATTAGATCCTTAGACTTTAACTAACTAACCAAGTAGTGTGGGCACAGTATCTGTAAGCATGTATATTTCGCAATGCACACACTGTATACCGTTTGGCATGCATGCTATGTTTATGTCAAACAATATTAGAAACTGTATATGTTAAGGGGGTATGTCTTTTGGTAATCCAAAAATTAATAATTTTATCTATCTCATACTTTCTCACATAGGCTGTATGGTTACCTCCACTCACAGGTGTTAGCTACTCAGCATGCTTTATGAATATTCATGTCCTAAATATAAATATGGTGATTTCAAAATGCTGATTGGCTTGGCTGAGTGTCTGTGCATGGGTGAGAGCAAGGGATACATATTGCATGTGTGTATGGGACTGTGTTGAAGTGTCTTGAAGCCAGGGGCCGGCCAATCCAAAAAGCCATGAATTTGTAAACAATGCGCTCTGCAATTCCCAATCAACACCTCCACACTGCCCACGCCTCGTAATCAGAGAGTGGGAGAAAGAGAGAAAAGACAGAAAAGCCATCACTGGCATTTCTCCATAATCAAAGTTGACAGAAGGTAGAAATAACATACTAATCAATGGTCCTCCACGTCTAGTACAGTTCAGGTCATTTCAGTTTACTTCTTTGTTTTCTTTTCCTGGAGGAAAACTTGGCTTGCAATACCGGCATATAACACACAATAGCAATGTCCAAACACAGACAGCACCTATCCACTCAAACATATGACACACTCATAAATATTCCAAGAGCTGTGAAAAGAAGATAATTAACCCTAGAAAACAACATAGTAGGCGCGGGTAAACACCTTTTACAATAACAAATATTAGATGCAGGGAGACAGAGGTGAGAAAAGAAAATTGTGGAGTTGCTGCCTTAAAAATAACTAAAATAGAAAGAACAAAAAAAATAAGAAACACTAAGAAGAATTTAAAGTTTATTTAGTTCTCTAACAGAGCAACTTTTTCAAAATAAGGTAATATAGAAAAATAAGTATAAGTAGTAAAACGGAAAAGACTGAAAATTAAAAATCAAGCTGATAAAGTTTCCATGAGTCATTTCATATATTTCATAATTCTACTTAACTTCCCTTTCTCTCTATCTGTGCCTTTCTAACTTTCAGCTCTCACTCTGTTGTATTCTACTTTGCACTGTATACATGCTGTCCACATGCCGTGGAAGACGTCTATTCTATAACTTCCTTTCACTTCTTTTTTTCTCCCTCCAAGCCCTGCTTTCTTTCTCAATCTTCTCCATCACCCTTCCTCTCAAACACACACTGTCCTGTCAAGGACACAAGCTTTTGAAAGAGTGGTAAAAAGCATATGAATAATATGAATCACACTTTTCTTCATGTCTGCTTAACTCTAACCTATTTACTAAGATATCAGCGTTCTGATTTCCACTATGCCTGTGAGGGCTGGACAGCACTGGGCAACACCAGGTAGACACACTAAATAGAAATTAAGGAACACACACACACACACACACACACACACACAGACACAGACACAGACAGACAGACTTTCCTGTAAGACAGTCTGTGCTTGACAATCTGTTTGACAATCTGTCTGTCTCGTATTTTGACATAGCTGCTGTCTGAACTTGAGGATGTTGTGCCTGTCTGTGCAGGTGTGTAAGGTTGGACCAGTATTACTTAAGCTGAAAATCAGCCAGTAAGTATAGTCTTTTTCTAATGGCTTCATAATAACAGTTCATGCTATTTTATATTTGATGTATATAATTAAGGAATATACATTTTATCATTATCCCATAGTGACTGTAGTACAGATTCCAACACATTATTATGTGTTTATATTATTATTTATAAGTTTACACATTTTTAGGAAGAGTCCTGTGATATCCAAAGCTTTATCACCATGACAACAGAAAAACTAAAGGGAGAACAGCAAGCACTTATAAAGTACTGGCATGAGCATGACAATTTAGAGACACTGACTATCTGTACAAAATAGCTTCAGGTACTCCAGACCAAGGTTATGGTAAGTGGACTGCATTTATATAGCGCTTTACTTTTATAACACTTTTCTAGTATAAGCGACCACTCAAATGCTTTACAATACATACATACACAAGTCAGCACAAGTTTCCATCCACTTGTCAATCAAATTATCTGAAGTTTGGTAAAAAAAACTGATGCTAATAAAGCTAGTGAAAGTGTATTTCCATCTAACGGCTTTAAAGCGAATAAAAACCTGTGCATAATGATGTCACATGCTGTTTTTCGATCAAATTGGCATATCAAATTGATTTTAGACATTTTAAGATGTTTCCATTCATTTTCGCACTAAATCGCACAACATTCAAGCAAACATTTGCAAACAAAGTGTTTCTAGACAAAATGGATCAAATGATTAATATTGCACAAATTGTATTGCGTACGTGCCAGCTGATAGCCACATATCAAGCTATTATAAAAAAACGACGCTCTCAACACCTTGCTATGATGATTTCCCTCCGACACCGTTGCGAGACAACTCTTTTTTCCCATTAACTCCAGAGGGCGTCCCACGGCTTGTCGTAACCTTTGTTGGCCATTTCTTTCGCGAGTTCCTGATAAATTAAATTCCAAAAGTCTCTTGTCTCCTCGTTCGTCCACTTACATCTGTCTTTGTTGACACCCGCCATGTGTGCAAACAGAGCGTAAATACTGGGCGGAAATTAATTAGACCTAGAACTTAATCGCAATTCATTATTTATTTGGCAAATAACATTTCCATCAGTGTTTATCGCATACGCCGTATATTGATCAAGATAAAATCCAATGAGACCGAATGTATTTCCTTTAAGTCGATATTCATGAAATTCCATCGAAATTGACTGTTTCCATAAGGTATTTTTCATTCAATATCACTTGATTCAGAGAAAAATGTGTGGATGAGGTAGAGGCTACCATGCAAAGCGGCACCTGCTCTTCAGGAGAGAGGGATAAACATTTACACGTACAAGAGCAATTTGGGGATCAGTATCTTGCCCAAGGACACTTCGACAAGACTTCAAGGAACACAAATCGAAACACCGACCTTCCTATTAGTTGACGGCAGCTTTACTTCCTGATCCTTTACAAACCCATACTGGTGGGAACAAATTATGTACAAGTAAAGGGTTTCTGGTTGAGGTGTATTCCTGCTGTAAACCCAAAAACTGCTCCAGGTGAACTGCACTGTTAGCCTGGTTGTAACTGAGAGTGGGTCAGGAGAAGGTTCATTCACAGCCCATTTCCAAAGGGGTGTCACCAACGGACGGCGTTCAAATGCCTCTGGGCACAATTGGATAGACCTAAAACCTGTCAGAGCGATGAAGGAGATGACGGAAAAACATCTTGAGCAGCGAGCATGTTGCAGAGCTATCATCATCGTGTAATACCCACTTTAGAGGTTATGATTGGTGCCTTGATTTGGAAAAATTAGAAGTGGGCTTGTATGGGCTCTTGGCCAGACGGACTTGCAGAGCAAAATCTCAAATTTGCCAGAAGTTTGTCAGGGTTTTCCCAGGAAACAGCACTGTGGCTAAGTCTTTAAAAATGTGAAAGGACTTTTACCTGGCAAAGTCGAGGTCCGCTTCCCTGGACATGGTGATGTTGGTGAGGTTCTGTTGGAGGACAAAGATGTTCCTGCACATCTTTTTGATACCAGATTCACTGATCCTCTTAAAGTACTGGGCCCCATTGATTAGAATACAGGAGATCAGATGACCCAGACCTAGTGAGAAGGAAGAGGAGCAGCACAGAGAAGAATCAGAGGATGGAGAAGGATGTAACAGGATAAGCAGAAGGGAATAGAAAGGGTAAAGAGTCTTCTGTCAACATTTTAGTATTGGACTCAGGTACTAAACTATCTCTGTGAATCCAAATACATTCCTGCTTTAAAAAAGCAAGGTTAACGGTATTTCTCAGGCAGCTGTGCTGACCTTCAAATATGTACTGGAACTTGTGCTGCTGCAGGGCGGCTCCCATGGCCTCTTCTATAGCTGAGATGTCCTTGTTAAGTTTGACCACCAGTGGGTCGTAGTCCATGCTCTCCACATTAGCCACAATAGCATAATTGCCTTGCTTAGTCAGGGGGATCAGGTAATGGAAACAATGCACCCTGCATTAAGACATAGGAGGATAGGGAAGTTGAGGAATGGAAAAGAGAAAGTGGAAAATTAGATGTCTGACATTGTTCTCTTTCCATTTCAGATCTTGTTGTACACACCCCTTTGCAGTTCCCTGTTGTGTTGAAATCAACTATGACAGAGTTTTAAAAGCATTGCAGGGAATGAGAGGGAAACATTCTGTATAGAGGTAAGGCTGTATGTGAAGTAATTATTCTCCCTCCTTAGTGTTTAATATAGTTAGAAGGTAGACTTTAGTCGGCACTGAGTGCTCTCTCTTCTCAAGACCCACTTACCTACTCAAACATCTATAATTTAGAAAGAAATTATTACTATATCCACTTATTTATTCTACCACTAGATCACTGCTGGATACTATTTAGCCAAGAGATGTGATTAGTTAGGGGCAATCTCTAGAGCACAGTGCTGAATACAGTATGTTGCACAGCTCTACAAGGTATAAAAAAAAAGACTAAAAAAAAAATCTAGTATATTTACAGCCTTCCACCTTAGGTATTGTACTGGAATACAACAGCCTGAACATTTCCGTGAGTGAAATACTTCCTTTAGATATTTCATAATTCATCTAGATTTCATTTCAAAGAAAGTTGAAAGACGATATGGTTCAAACACAGACCTGTGAGCTTGGCCAGTAAGCACCTCCAGTGGAGTAATTATGCATTAAAACCTTACTGAAGGGCTTTTTCTAGTCATTTTTCACCTTGACTGTGTAGGTTCATATCCAACTGCCACAAATAAAGCTGATTTAACTCTAAAAGAAACTAAATATCAGAAACTGTCAGAGATTTCAAATAATTCTTTTTTTTTTTTTAATTCTTTCTTCTTTTTGATACAGTTAGTATAAACTAGAATACCATTGTTGGCTTTAAATGAAAAAAACTATCTTGTGAGGCAAAAAAATACTCTAGTTAGTCCATGTTATCATTTTATGCCCATGTTAACATACACCTTTTATATATTACTTTTAGGAGTGTAATAGATACAGACAGTGAATTTTTACACATCCTTGGACATTAAGTCATATCTCTCTTCCCATTAACACACCTACATTTTAGTCTGGGGTAATTTAGGTCCAAAGAAGGCTCATTTCTGTCTAGACTTAAAGAGTCAATACTCCCATTATTCCATCATCACAGTCCCTGAGCAGAAAGGTATGAAATGATATGGGTGAATGTCTCTTCCCTTAAGGCAAAGCCAACAACTACACCACATTTTTCGATGCCTTCATCTCACTTCCCTTTCTCCCTCTATTCAATCATTCCTCCCACTTAGCTACTGTATCTCCCTTCTTTAACCCCCACCATTACTTTAACCTCCACACTCATCTCTCTCCCATCTCCTCCTCCCTCCCATCTTGCTCTTTTCCTCATGGCTTCATTTAGCTGGTACCACTATCAGGGGAAATTTGCTAGATGGGGGAGTCAATGGAGTGTGGCTTCTAGCTAGACATCAGCCTCAGGGAGGGCTTTCTACTGAAATCATAAACAATATTGCATAAGCTCTACAATCGTCTACAGGGAAATAGTGTTACATGATGGAGAAAAACAATGGGAGAGGGATGATGGAGGACTAATAGTGGTTGTGGAGGTACAAAGTATATGGTGTGGTAAATTAACTTGAATATGACATTCACACAAACACGTATTCAAGACAATATATAAAATCGCATTTATGTAATAATTGTCATGCCACTGATTGTTTTGTCCACATGATTTAATGGCATCTGCTCTAAGCTTGTGCGGTATGATCATGGTAACTGGGTGGTAAATTATTTAGTCGTACTATAACAATCTGTGTTTCCTTTAGCTAGGAAGAGACACAAATGAGTAATCCACATTTCTTGGGAAGATGAGAAGAAAGTGCAACACACTGGCTGCAGAAATAGTAATTGAGGTGCCCTAGCCGAGATGTAGCAATCTAGGGAGCAAATTAAATTAAATATGCTGTTTTTTCTGTTTCATGCATCGACCCTGGAAACTTAAGGCTTATCCACACATGGTGATATGCATCAAGACGCCACCAGTGTGCCAGCTTACATAGAAAACAATGGGTGTGGTTGTTAAGTTGCACATCAGACGCTGTTGTGTATGCTAACCTTAAAAGTCGTAAACATGTAATTTACCAAGCATATTATGTTATTTATTTCAAAAACAGTTTACCTTGAGGAAAACAAATCAACCTGACTTAATCAAACCAATGCAGCGCAATGCATAATGATGTAGACTGTAAGAGTAGCTTTTCTGCATGGACTAAAAACAGAAAAGCTAATAAACCGTTTTTTTAAATATATTACAAATAAATAAAATAAATTGATTTAGTTGTATTATTCACATACTTTTGACTATGCTGACTTCATATGTAAAACTTCAAAATGTTAAGTGTTAAAACATAAACGCAAGACCTCCTGATCATTTATAGACGTTTGATTCTGAAAATCTGGGGACATGTTACCTCAAAGCGTATACAATACATGTAATAATACCATATAAACCCCTATGTGCGTTTTAATTTGTGTTATTTCTGTTAAGAATGGGTGAGTTTCTCCTGCATACCTGACCTCCAGGTGCAATACCAGGAGACAGCGGTCTGCAATATCCTGGAACCCCCTTGACAGATCACTTAGAGTCTGGAGAATCTGCTCCCTGCTACGTTCACTCTGACCAACCACCTGACTGTCTGCTGAGCATGGAGATGGACCTGGATAGACAGAATAAACAGGAAGACACACCATGACACCATTAACTAACACAGATGTACCAAACGGGGCAGTAGTAGTAGTGAGTAAAAGGACAGTCCTTTAACTAGGGGAAGTAGAAGGAAGTTTACACTGTACTCCAATATGCATACATGTCATTTCATACTGACATAATTGACAACATCAAACCCATTAGCTTAACTTTGCACAGGTGCAGAGTCCTTCAGTATTTTCTTGTACTTTCTTCTTCTCACCACTTGTGCTGTCTCAGCAGGAGCCTGAGTCAGTGCACTGCATTGCAAACCACACGGAAGACCTGTGTGTGTGTGTGTGTGTGTGTGTGTGTGTGTGTGTGTGTGTGTAAAGAGAGAGCACGAGAGTATGATGAGTGTATATAAATTCAGCCCTGTGTAGATCAATGGCTATAAATTAGCAAGGGGAGGAACAGAGAGAAATTGGCCCCGTCAGTCATATGTAAGTCTATTTGGTCAATGAGGCGAGAGTGTGTGTGCGTGCGTGTGCATGCGTGTGTGTACACAAAGAATGACTGTTGAGCAGGAGAATGCAGGGGTCCACGATCGATGTGCCGCAGTCAAAGCCAGCTCCCCAGTTACTCTTCCTGCCCTTCCCCGAAGGTCACACATGCATGCACGTAGGCACAGATTAAGGACAGAGTGGCAGCAAGTCTAAACTAAGGCCAAAATACCCGGTTCATTTGTTTTACCTTTCTATGAATTATACCTTTTACTGACATTCCCCAAGAAAAACAACTCCAAAGTTGACAGTTACCGGTTTTTACATGGGTTCATTCATATGATGCATTTCTATAGTAGAAGTAAAGATTTGCCCTAACTTGACACAAGCCCTAACACATTTTAGAAATATGGTTTTACTTGGAAATTGTGCTAAAACTGTGAACTGACCCTAAAGTATGATAGAGTAGTACATGTGCAGTCCTATAAACTGAAAAAGGACAAGCCAGCTTTGTATGAAAGTACACTAGACTGTGTGTGTGTGTGTGTGTGTGTGTGTGTGTGTGTGTGTGTGTGTGTGTATATATATATTTTTTTTTTATTTCAAAAGGAGAAACATTTTGCTTATCCCTCAACATTACTAAAGCCAAGTAAAGTTAAAAAATGTACAGTACACGTTTCTACACTGTTTTAAATCATAACTTTCAAACAAATCTAAGTAATACTTTTCTGCCTTTACATGGTGAGTGCTTTTGTGCGCTCACGTTTGCAAATTTTGTACATCATGGTGAATAGTGCTTCTGTCCCAATTACAGTTTCTTTAAATTAACCCGTTAAGAGAAAACACAATTGGTGAAGGTAAACAGCAGTGAGGTATGTGCCATGGCCATTCAATCAATGAAGCAAACACAACCAGGACATCTCTCTGACAGCTGCTCTTATGGTCTGTATGTCTACCTTATGAAGATAAAGGCTGGAGATTGCATTTCTTTTAAAGATGTGATGTGTGGGGCTGTGTATGAAGAAGTGCTTAATGTACATACTCTATGTTTGAACTTACTTGCTAATTAACTAGTCGTCTTGAGTAAAACTCTTAAAAATGCATGTCTGTGTGCTGCGTAAGAAAGGACACTGCAATGCAGAGCCAGTTAGAGGCAGTTTATAAAACCTCAAAAGACTGACTCAGGCTTAAAACTAACAAATAAGCAGTCAGACGTCAGATACATACCTATGTTTGCAATAAAACGTCTGATTGAGAATGAAAACATCATCAAACTGCTGAGCACTGTTCCCTTCAACAGAAAACTGCTGTCAGAAATTTAGAAAAAATAACAGATTTTGTTTAAGAATAAGAAAAAAACTTTTCGTACCAAAATGCTCCATCCTCTCTCATTTCTTGCTCCCCAAAGTTGTAAATAAACACCAACAAGCCTTCCTTCCCTTTTTAATCAGTTTCATTGTTAACACAGCTGGAACCACCTCTGCAAGTTCTGAGATAATTAAGGGGTAGGGTTGCTAACATTTTAGGCTTATAATCAGTCTTAATTTTTGTTCATCTGACTATTTCACAAAAAACAGTGTTTAAGACTGGCATAACTTAACAGACTAGCTTAATATACTGTATACAAAAAATATTATTATGATATCTACTCTAGTGCCCCCTCCACTGGCAGAAAACTGATTGCCAGGATTAGATCTTTAGGTTGGCAATATCAATATTAATAATCTGGCTAAATAAGCCACATGAATGACAAACAAGAAAAATTAACAGAAAAAATTATTTCTCAAGGGAGCGAAGCATAATGACATTAATAGACTTCATTTGATTGTATTTAGCGGATGTTGTTTTGTTCTCCCTGGTCCATCTTATCAGATCATTAATATGTATAGAATGCAGCATGGAAACACAATACTGCTATTCAAACTACGTAAGAGCCACAATTACATGAATATTACCTATACAGTTAAGGAACCTGAAAGCTGCATTAAAAGATCCATGATTTTATTGATGGCAGCAAATGAATAGTAACGTCACCAAGTGTTTGGTGCAGTTAGCAGTGCCCTGACTGTATATACAGATATAAAACTGTAATTTTTTAGATTCCATAAAATCTTATTTAAGCACCTGACAAAAGGCACATGTATGTTTGTCTAATAAAGCTCATTTGGCTCGCAGTTTGTCTCTTTTCTTCTCTTAGCCTAGTTGTTGTGCTGTGTATGAGAGAGAGAGAGAGAGAGAGAGAGAGAGAGAGAGAGAGTGCTAACTCTGCTAACACAACAGCTAAGGACAAAGAAAAGGAGCAAGAAGGCTATGCTACGCTAAGCTAAGGACAAAAGGCTCAAAACCCCAAAAAAAGAAAAGAAAGGAAAACCACCAAAAGGCTACCACGTCTCCGTCTACCCACTCAACAAAAGCTGTACTAGAATAGTAAGGTAAACTTTCTTCATCCTCAATAGTTTAATTTTAAATCTGTACATCAACAAACCAAGGCTAACTTGTGCTAACTCCATATAGCCTGCTAAGTAGCAGCAGAGCGGCAGTTAGGAACTGATACAATGTTGCAATCTCCCGGGAGACAGCCCTGCCTCCTTGTGATTGGCTACCCAAAATAAATCAAAGTACACAGGCAAAGAAAGCCCATTAACACAATATATTAAGAAAAAAACCCAGAGGCCTTGACTGCAGATACTGTATACACCACAGAGGAGGAATTAGTAATCTATTACTGTACACGGACAATACCAATGCGTGGCATAAATCTATCTGCACCCACTATGACCATCACAAGAAGAGAGGCATATGCAGTGGGAGACAGATAGTCATCAAAGACAGACAAAGACAGCCAACCTATCATTGTCAATGTGTACCACAATGGGATCATCATGTTTCAAGGCAATAAGGCCAGTTTCAGCTCTGTCCAAGAGGACTTTAAAACCATCAAAGCTCTGGCAGAGACTGAAAAACAGAGACAGGAGAAGACTAGCAGTGGGCAGAAGAGCACCATCAACCTCACAGTGCAGCCACCAGGCAAAGAGCTGGAAGAGGATCAGCCGTTAGGAGACCGTTCAGGGCATAGCAGTCAGCTGGAGAGCACAGTGCCCCTGATGAGTGAGAGTCTGTCTCTGCAAAAGGTAGAGCTGGTGGAACTGAAGGAGCTACTGCTTTCAAACCAGACATCAGCTGAATCCACACAGCAGCTACAGGACCAGCTCAGTCCGGTGAGGAATGAAATGAAGGCCTCCATACAGGAGCTAAGAGGAGAGGTCCAGGAACTACAGCAGGACAGACAGGCCCTGAGGACAGAGCTTACGGCTGTGAGACAGGAGCTGCAACAGGACAGACAGGTCATGGACAGAGAGCTCACTGCTGTGACAGAGGAACTGAACCTGACAGAGAAAACCATCCTCAGCCTCAAGGAGCAGCTCCACAGTCTTCACAGAGCCCGCCAACACCAGCCACAACCCTCCATCACCATCAACAGCCCCCCTCAACCTGAACCACAGCCATCCACCTCCACCCTAACTAAGATCAGACCATCATGACAACCTGAAGTAATGCCCACCACCAACCCACATAGAGAAGCCACTACCAAGAAAACATCTCATCATCGAGAGCCAAAGAAAGCAATTGATGCTTATATTGTCATCCATGATTCCAATGGGACATTTTTGAACAAGGCCCAGCTTTTTCCACAACATAAAGTCACCAAAATCCAATGCCTCAGGACTGGCAATGCCCTCCTGCTGCTCACTGAGCTCATCCTGGGTCAGCCTAGCCATATTATCATCCACACAGGTACTAATGACCTGAGACTACAGCAGGAGAGGGTAGCAGTCTGTGAATAGAGTGGCACAGAGGGCTACAAAATCATAATCTCGACCATCCTCCCACGAAGAGATTTCCATCCTGACACCATCCACCGGATAAATGCTGACATCTCACGTGGATGTGCCCTCATGCCAAACGTCCACCTGGCCCACCACCCTACCCTCAACATCCACAGCCTTTATGACAATGTCCACCTCTGCAAAACACCGTCAGCACCTTTGCAAAGACATTAAAAAATGTGGCTTTAGGAACCAACCAAGGAAGCCCCCCCCAGCACCAACAGACAAAGCAGCTTCCACACAGCCGGCCTGCAGCTTTCACCACCCCACAGACCCAGCCCCCATCACCCTCCACCACCTTCCAAATCCAGCCCACCCAACCCCACCCCCCACCTTGTTATGCACAAGGCAGCCACCCCAGGATGACAGCAGCACCAGTCCGAGAGAGAGCCGCCCCTCCCATACTCCCCAGGTCTCAGCGTGGACCCCCTCCCCTGCTGGCCCTGCCCAACACCACGCTCAGCACCCAGTTGAGGAGCTACGCTGAGACACTGGCACCAACCAGTGGTGGCAGCCCTGCAGACCTGGGGGAGATCAGACACCTGCTCAGTCTCAAATGCTCCAGAGTGATGACTAATTTATTTCTATTTACTTTTTCCTTCCAGTGCAGAATGAATTAGCCCTCTTATCAATCATTACTTCAAAATGAAGAATACATCTCCGACATCACAATTACTCATAATTAGTTTCGGTCTCTCACATACTGTTACTCTGTAACTCTACTAATACTACTACTACTACTACTATTACAGCCCTACAACTCACTTGATAACGTATTACTGTAGGTTTATCTCATTTTAAAACTGTTCATATTTGTATTTGCTAACAATGAAGCCATTCACTGTCTCAATGTGGAACATTAAAGGCCTTAATTGTTTGGATGTAAAAGCGAAACCCCTGATTTCAAAGACAGACATAATCATCCTCCAAAAGACCTGGTGTAAAGCCGGCTCTGTCATTCACTGCCCCCCAAACTACAGAGACATCTTCCTGCCATCAGTCAAACTCCCTACTGTTAAAAGAGGAAGGGACTCAGGAGGCATTATTATCTGTACAAAGAAGAAATCTCAATATACATCACTCCTACAAAATATGAATGCTCACACATTTGGCTCAAAATAAAACAAGACATCACTAACCCTCCAACAGACATATTCCTGTGAGCTGTATAGATCCCCCTAGTGACTCGCCGTACTATGATGAGGATATCTTCCCCTTCCTCCATGAGCAAATCTGCAGCTTCCAGGCCCAGGGAAGTGTGCTGATCTGTGGGGACCTGAACGCACGTACTGGCTCCCTCCCTGACTACAACACAGAACTAGGAAACATTCATATATTTGGACAATTATCCACAAAACAAAACTAACCTTCCTTGTTCCAACTGGGATGTCCAGATCAACAAGAACGGCAGAGAGTTACTGCAGCTCTGTCAAAGCCTGGGTCTGTAAATTTTCAACGGTTGGCAACGAGGAGACTCTTCAGGTAGAAACACTTTCTGCTCACCTCTCGGCAACAGCACCATGGACTCCATGGTGACAGATATAGACCCTTTCTCTCTCAGTGCTTTCACAGTCAAACCACTGACGCCTCTGTCTGACCACAGCCAAATTACTGTGTTTCTCAGACGGTCAGTGAAAAACAACACTTTGAGGAACAGAGACCCCCCCCCACACACACACACCTGTTGTCATGTTGATGTTTTGTTCTTGTTGTTACAATTGTTAATGTAAATGTGATCAATGTCTCCCTGTTTATGTGCTTTAGCAATACTGTATGTCACTATGGTCACGCTAATAAAGCCTCTTTGAATTGAGAGAGAGAGAGAGAGAGAGAGAGAGAGAGAGAGAGAGAGAGAGAGAGAGAGAGAGAGAGAGAGAGAGAGCGCATTTCACTTGTTCTGCCTGTGGGAGTGTTTTCCCTCCAAAAGAGTGCGTATGTGCACATAAACGAGTGTGTGAATGTGACTCGAAGGCTTCTGTTTCCTCTCATGTGCATTACACTCACTCACTCACTTTGGCAGCAGAAAGGAAGAAAAAAAAAAGGGCTTGCCATGGCACACACTGCTGGAGGTCTCTCCAGGGGGTGTTCGTGAAACACACACGCATGCCCAAAAACATGCACGCACAGACACACACAAACACACACATGCACGGATTCCTGCCGTCACCCCAGCTTATGCTGCTCTGATGATGCTGCGATGGTGGCATCACACCATGGGGGGCACCATTAGACTCAGGGACAGATGGGCAAAAAGAGACGAATCATTGGTCCTGACAGACAACTTTCTTGTTCTTTTTTGCTTTTTCTCTGCTGATTAAATGTTAGGTTATGTACATGTACTGTACGTGCCTCTTGTGTATCTATTTACACGCTCATGTGTTGGTATGCGTGTGTGTGTGCGTGCGTGCGTGCCTGTGTGTGTGTGCGCGTGCGCGCTGTGCTTATCCAATTATTTTCGAATCTCATCTAAGAGAAACGTCTGTTTGCCATCTGCAGAAGATGAGGGTGGCAGACATTAAGGGAGAAGATCAGCTAAAGAATTCACATTCTTACACACATACTGCATCCAGATGCATAAATACCCGGACCGTTCAAATGAACACATAACCAATCTTGCACTCTTTGGCCAGTGTGCCATTAAGGGGATAAACAGCACATTAGAGTTCAAGACAACAATGTGACTTGACATTTTCTGTGGCATTGACAAATAGAGATGCTAATACATTTGATATAAATCATGATAGGTTTGTTTAAAAAGTACCCTACACACCCTACCTCTCAATGGAAAAGAGAAATGAAGAGGAAAAAAGAGAAAGATAAGCAAAGGACAGTATCCTGCAGGGGTGGAATGATGAATGTTTCATAAATGATTGAGTAAGAGAGGAGGGGAGTTATTAATTATTTTGCTGCCTCTGGTAGAGGATGAACATCTTTACATGGGGATTTGAACTTCTATCCAGAGAGAATGAGGGGGGAAGAAAGAGATAAAAATTGAGAAAGAGATTGTGATATCTGAAGACCCCAAATTGCTTTATGGTCCCTTATGATGAGAGATAATCAAAACATGCTCGACATTTTGGACAAAAACGGAGAAACAAACATGCATAAAACAAAAAAAAACTACACTTATCTCCCAATGCAACTTGTCCCCCAGGCCTCTGCAGTGAATAAGAATGAGTTCTTAGTCAACTTGCTTTGTTAAATGGAGTCAAAAAAACATTGCTGAAGGGAAGGACCTACACTCACCATAGTCAAGGTTAAAAAAAAGTGTATTTCATAAGCCCTCCGCATGCAGCGGAGCAACCAATGTAGAGAGAAGGAACTTATTCCCACAAGGACACACTGTTATTGTGCAGAAACCCTGCAGTATAGATTAGAAGCCTTGAACATGAGCGCGTACATTTGCAAACAAGCACATTTTAAGTGTTGGTCTGCAGCAAAAGTCTGCAAAAAAGACTGTCCACTATACAGCTTTTCACACTGTTCATGATCTCCTGCTTGAAAGTCCATATTCAGTTTAGAAAGATCCAACAAGGCTGCCAGACACACTGGCAAATGTTATTAGAAATCTCTTAAATTCATACACACATAGTAGCCAACAAAAGGCTGGCAAGCTAACACTGCCCCACAGGCGTACGTGGGTGTTTGTGTTGTCAGGCAAATATTGTCAGAGTGGATTAGAAGTCGTGCTGCGACCATATGGGTGATAAGACCCTTTCTGTAGCCACCTTCACGGCAAATCACCATCAGTGGTCTGTCTGCACACACACACACACACACACACACACACACACACACACACGCTCTTCAGACATTCTTAATCGGACCCAGACTTAAATTTTGTTTCCATACTTTAGAGCATAACAAGGTGTGTACAGGAACTGCATATCCAGAAGGATTTAATCACACTGGAAGGTGACCAAACCAAACAGACACTGAAGAGATAACCAACCCAGCCATGGACTTAATCTACCAGACCCTTACCACATGAAAGAAGAGGGAAGAAAGAAAAGAAAGAATCACGCAAGAAAGTTAGAAAGAGGAATGAAAGAAAGAAATAGCAACAAGAGGAAGAGGAAAATGAGTTGTTCATACCTGACTGCATCTGTAATATAAAATCCAATTTGGAGAGGCATAGACGTGAGGCGGGGGGTGGAGGACGAGATAAGGTGGGGTCCTTTTTTCCTGCCGTAGCCTTGTCCCATCTTACACAGTGCATGCTTGCGCGCACGCACACACGCACGCACACAAACACACACAAATACACAACACACACACACACACACACACACACACACACACACAGTCCGTCATCAACTCTGCAAACACTAAATAATGAACAGTACGGCGGCTGTCCCAGCATGATAAGTGACTGCCCTATCCTTCCCATTAGTGCCACCTGCTAGAAGTAATGATAATTATGTCACGTCCCTTCCCGTACTTTTATTGAATTCTTATCTATGAATAAACGAAAGCTAGCGTCAGAGTGAGGAGGAAGGGAAGAGTTTAAAAACAGATAGTGACAAAGTCAAGCTCAAATAAAAATATCTGAAAATTCTCATTTAATTATTTTACGTTTGAAAGAAAAGCTGCGATATGGAACAGCAAAAATAGTGCAAGTTCAATGAGCAATCAGAGGTCTGACGCTAGAGACTTGTGACCATTGCTGATAAGGCTTGAAGCCCTCTCTCTATCCCTCTAGGAAAGGAGCATCATTTACCAGAGCTGTACCAAAAGACCTCGATATTGCAGTGAAGTTTCTGCACAGTACTGTAACATAATAACAACAGAATTGAATGAAAGAGTTGTATGTATATAGGTGATAAAATATGACCAAAAAAACTAAGTCTGACATCTGTTTATGTTGTAAGAATTTCGGTGGAAAGCTTTTATACTGCACATTTATACTCTAGATTTGATGATTAAAATACAAAACAAGAGATTAATACTACAAGTCAGTAACATTCATTAATGGGAGTAATAACTCCTTGATTGCTATCATATGATGTTAATAAAAAAGATATGGATTTAAAGGAGAATATTACAAGATGATAGAATCTCTATTAAGAGCTTAAAAAAAAGTTTTCTTGAAGTGATAATGAGGATAAAAACATCACTGTTAATGATAAGTGATTAACAAGACCTACAGAAAGACAATGTGTTGGATAGAAACACACACACACACACACACACACACACACCATTTTGATCAGTGATTAATGATACAAAAGTGATGACTGAGCAGGGAGTGTATGAAATGCTTTTGAGAGTCCTGATTAGGGAAGGCATTTATGTGCACACATTCACAGAGGCAGAGCCAAGGATAATGAGAGTGTGTGTGTAAAGTGCTCTTTGACAACTCCAGTAGAGAAGGTAATGAGTGTGTGATAATACAGTCAAACAACAGCTTAATGAGGCACAGGTAAAAAGAAGTGTTGCTACAGAGGTAGTGCAACTAAAGATGAGAAAACTTCATACACCCCTGACTGTGACCCTCCATAAAGTATCCAGACAATGTTTTTTTAATCTGCAGTGTATTCTGATCAATAACTGCTTAATGACCTGAGAGACTAGTAGCACTGTCTCCTGGAAAAAATGTCCATGATGTAATATTGCTCTATACTGTAATACACACCAGTCAGTAGATGATGTATGTTGTCTCAGAGGCCTGTCCCCAGGTGCTTCCAGCTTCACTAAACCACCATACTTCTGAAATCTGTTGGATGCGGCGTCAGTGTGCCGGTGCATACATTTATTGCATATGTCAATATTTGTGTCAAACATATCTTAGAGATATCCAGTTAGAAAGAACAGAGTGTTTGGGTAAATTGAGGAGAATCCAGTTGGTTAGGTGATAAATATCAGCATGCAGTCTTTCAATCAGTTTTTTTTTGCCAAGAGAACTAGGAGAGAAGGAGATGAGGTAAGGAGGTTATGTTCTTCATAAAAATCAATCATTTGCTACCACTACCACTACAATACCACTCTGTAACATTGTAACAATGGCAATATGACAAAGGCACCAGTATACCTAAAGGTCCCATGGCATGAAAATTTTACTTTATGAGTTTCTTTTTTAACATTAATATAAGTTCCCCCATATTATTGCTGGATGGTCGAACAGCTTCAGAAACCCCCCGCCCCCACACCTTTTTTAACATCAGATTTGGGGCGTCCCTCAATTTCTGTAACTTTCTAAAAGTGACAGTCTGACATAACACCCATATCGCACAGTGATTTTCCAGCTGTTCCAAGAAAGTATGAAGGGTTTGAACTTCTCTGTCTGGGTCTCTTTTTTCATAATACATTATTAAACTCTTTAGTTCACTTTTTGTGTTTGTGTGTGAGACAACTAAGTGCCATAATATGAATACTTTTCAGGAGAGATTGTCTGAAAGTGTGCCCAATTTTCTCATATTTAGATGATTATCGTGTCTTGCCCTTCTCTATGATAGCTGGCTTTTGACCCCTTCTTTCAGTGTGGTCATCTGGAACAACTTTTACTCTCCAACAAGTGGGACAACACATTGTCATTTTTAACACAACCTTGCCCTTAGACATGAGTTTGCAATGATGTAAACGGATCGTGGGTCTCAACGTAATCACACCAATGACTGGAGATGTTCAAATATCATTGTTTCCTTGCATACTTCTCGATACCAGCATTTTAGGCAGTATCAGAGGCAATTCTGATATCGGAAAAACTCTACAATGAAAAACTAAAAGTGTTTACTTCCACATTCCAAATAATGCTTCCCTTACTTACTGGAGGTATGAGGCAGGTTGGTGAAGAAGGTCTTAAGGCGACCAGCAAGCCACTCCATGCTCTCATGAAGGTTGGCCAAAGCCTTTAGGTCACTGACGTCCCGCAAGATCTCATTCTGGGGGATTAACTTGTCTCCTAGGTTCCCAGTCAGCACCTCCGACTCCTTAGCAAAAGCCGCACTGAAAGATGCAGAGAATGATGGTGTAAGAGTTTGTGTGGATAGAAGGATAGACACAATATATTGTTGGCAAAGAAAAACATCATTTGACCATCACTTAAACAGCAAATACTATTTATAAAAAATAACTGCTATCAAAAAGTATTAGGGAAAATATATTTCTGATGTCTACGAGTCATGACTATGAAAAACCATATAATCAGTCTACTGTAAGTTATTTGCAGAACATTACCAGTTATTGCTTTGCTGGTTGGACTTATAATGCCGGCTCTGCAGGCACAGTGAGTGGCACACATAAATGCTATAATAGAAACCAATTTTCATGAAATAAAACATAATGGATTGCTGAACAGAATGGATGTCCAAGTGTATGTGTTTTCTATTTATAAAATGTGTTCATACAGTTTGGGTGTGTTTGAAAAGGGTTAAAATATAATAATCCAATGCTTAAATGGACAATATTTTGGGACTGACTAGGGCTGTGACATTTACAATGATGCACAAACGCCCAAACTAGATAAATAGAAACAAGACAGATAAAGAGGGGCATGTCAAAAAGAACACAACACAACACAACAAAGTTGGACACAGTGTTAAGACAATTTTGTAGAAATAGTCACTTTAAAGGAAGGAGTGTCTAAGTAGCTAAAAAGTCAGTAGGAGAGAAAAACAACAGGTGATGGAGACCATTTAGAAGTGGAAGACAAACAGATGGCAGAGATTTGAAAAGGGTGGAAAAACAGAGACTCTGATCAAAACTCCTTTTGATACTATATTTACAAGCACTTGTGGTTTTGGAAGGATAATTGACTTTGGTGACTGGCAAGAAAGAGGGGAAGATGGAGAACTAAATCTCAACACGACAGTGCTGCAAATACATGGCATGTGGACGCCAGAGTCACCAGGATGCCCACAATAGCAACATCCTTTGAACAACAAATTGGTTAAAGCAAAAACACAAGACACACATAAACTACTACATAAATTTCATCATATAGGCATGTGTTGCTTATTAATGAGGCTTTAAGAACGCACAGGGTTGCCAGTTGTGCAGAAGCTAATGCCCCTTTCATAATGATGAAAACATCTTCGGCTCTCAAATCAAACAGCCTTATGGTCTCTTGCTATCTCTGAGCTCTCATACTGTGTGTGTGTTCGTGTATGAAGGGGTTTGTGAGAGAGGGAAGGCACATAACAGATTGACTTTCTTTGGCCACACGCAACCAATTTATTTATTTACTTTACTATCCCGCTCCAATGAGCTCCACTGTTCCCTGAAGAGTGCGCACATTCAAAGCCAATTTCGATAAGACTGCCCCCCACCTCCGTCTGCTCTCCTTATATTTTCCTATTTTGCTTCTCCCTCGTTTCCTAACTTCCTTCAGATAAAGGGTGTTTAAAAGAGCAATCATTACTTTTTTTTATGGTTGCATCTTAGTCAACAACAGAAGGTTCAATAATATGTGAATAAAGGAGCAAAGACGGGAGGGAGGGATTATTGAGCAATGCTCAAGTGTAGTGGTGTATGTCCACTCTTCCTTGTTTGTGTGTGTAAAGCGTGCACCAGTGTGTGTGTGTACTTGTACCAAAATTGTGAATGTGCACACAGTCAGACATATGCACATATGAACTAGTACATAATGTTCTCTGTGTGTATATGTGTGTGTGTACCGAGTAAAGTCCTCTTCATCCTCTCTCTTCTGTCGCGTCTGTCTGGGTTGGGCCATATTTGCCCAGTTAGGGAGGGACTGGAGCAGACGACTGATGTCCTCGTCTTTAGACCAGGAGGCACTGATGGTTAGCTTCTCCTCACACTGGACTACACCCCTGAGGACACACAGACACCATGAAATGTAGACAAACTAAGGAATAACAATTATAAAACATAACACACATATAATTTGTCTGTTGTACAAGTAGACAAAAATATTGACAGAAATAAGTAGAGGAAACTAGTTCTACTGGCTGAATCGTAGCATTACTAAAATTCTACATGCTATTACTATTAATATATAACAGCTTCTTCAGTTTTATAGGAATCCGGTCATTAACAGGGGTGATGAGAAAATAGTAATTCTGACCTGCTGGTGGCGCTAGATAAAAGGTCAGGGAATTTCTAAAGTTAATTGGTATACATTTCAGGGCATTTCAATAAAAGGTTAAGATAATAAAAGGCTGCTCCAGAGCCATGTATCAAGTGTAGCTAAAAATGAGTTAAATGCAAAATGATAATAGTCATCCAGACAGAACAGTACTGTTAATAGTCAGGTAGTTGAACATGAGCTTCTGTACTAACATGTACAGTAGTATTGACAGAAATTGGGGCAGCCTGCCAACATGTGTTCGCTTTGTGTGCATAATATGTTTGTGTTGGAGAAACTGTTTGGTTCTGCAATCAATATCATACTAACACCTTGTACAAGAGACACATGCACTCTGGGGTTAGTTACACACACACACACACACACACACACGCACGCACGCACGCACGCACGCACGCACGCACACACGCACACACGCACGCCAGCACACTCTGAGGTTAACCTGGGACAAAGTCCATATGGACTCCCAGCAGTCAGTCAGTCCTTTTCCTGCTTTTTTCTTCCTGTTTCCTGTTGATCACTCCCTCTCACATCCCTCCATATTCTCTCTCTCCCCTCCCGTTTACCTGGCCAGGTGTTCTAAAAAGTATTAAACATTCAGTGCTGTGAGCCCTTCCTAAAAATGTACACTAATATGTCACCATTATTTTCCATAAAAGCTTTGCTGTAATCAAGACTGCAACCAAACCTAAACACAGCTTTTTTTTCCCCAGTTTATCAAGAAATCCAAAAAGACACTGAAACCACAACTAACGTTTTAAAATGCAATCAAAGAATGCTCCTTAGTTAATTTGTTGATGCTGTTACAGACAACTGTATATAATTCAAATACTACAAAGAATGTTTTAAAGTGGCTGTCATTGTCCAGTAAAACAGATTTCAGTTTATATGGCAGCTGAGCTAGCCTCTTTCATTCTTTTACCTGTAGGCTGTGTTGCAGATATCCTTGTACTCTTTGAGCTTGTCGCAGACCATCTCAAGGAACTGGTTGGAGTAGGCACTCAGGTCTTGCATTAGGCTCATTAGATCCTGGATGGACTTCTCCACAACCACTGTGCTCTGGAGGCAGAAACCAGAGGAGGGCAATGAGCATTTGTTTGGTTTTTATTTAGATAAGAAAATGTTTTTTTCAAGGAGAAAAACAGACAAAGTAAGAGTCATAAAAAACAGAGGATTGTATGCAAAATCTCTGTCAGATCCAGTCTACTGCAGTGCCATATAAATGGATAGCTCCAACTTCACTTGTCTATCTGTCACCTGTGGCTGTCCTGATGACTGGTGCTGGAGAGCTCGTCAGAAGTTGCTGTACTGTATTGCGTGAATGGATGATTCTTTGTGTGTAAGTGAATCAGTGTGAGTGCACATATTTGTGTGTATTTTAAACTTCTGTGTTGTGTGTGTTCTCAGGCTAAAAGTGTGTGTGCATTTGTCACAGTGCACCCATCACCAGGAGCACCGGCAGGGCTGTGACAGCAGCCATTACAGATTAGCCACTCCTGCGTGACTAATAGCTGGCCCAGGAACAGTTCCCCCCCCCCCCTACACACACACAGAGCAAACTTTTCAAAACATACACCTTTGAGCAATTTAAGAGCTGTTAAATAAGATTACAACTCAGTAGGTTCCAGTGTGCCTGCTCCTAGCACTTAACCAATCTATCCAACAGTACATCTCCATTAATAGTGATAACTTTGTATTATAGTATAGTGATAGCCTTGTCACTCACTCTGAAAGAAGCTATGACTGTGAAAAGCAGTACTGTGGGTGAAGCAGAGAAATCCTGCACAAAAATACACAGACAGTGGCTAAACAACGTGATTTCTATTCATCATTCATATCGTCTTAATATTCATCTCACTTTTCTTCCTATGTAAACTTAATAAACTTAGAGTTCCATTATTTAGATGTAAAATGGAAAAATGAATAGCTTTGTCAAAGGCGAATAAAATGGAAATGATCTGCAGTCAGTGCAAACCACCGCAGGAGTAAAAGCTATTGATCTGTTTCCGGTTCAAACCTGAAGCCCTCCGGTCTCTATCCACTTCAACTGCTTAAAGAACGGATCACAGAAACACCATTAAAAAACAAACTGACATCCACACACAACATGCTCTTAGTTAGTGCAAGTGAGTTTGAATAAATAAAATGCACTCTCTCTTTGTACCTTCCTTTATATCTCAGGACAACACTTAACATTTGGCCAGCAGTCTACAGCAACACAGGTATTTAGCGATTACATCCCTGCACTCAAACTTTATTTTTCCCTGCATTTTTTTTTACTCATTCCATCAAAGGAACTAACTACTTTTAGCACCAGCTCAGTATGGTTTCCCGTAGTGATGACCCTGCATTAGCAGCTTTTCCGCTGAGACGCCACTAAGAGTGCTAGGACTGTCTTGTTGCTGTCATTAAACCACTATGGCCATGGCCTTCATTTCACTGTAAACAACAGCAGTTTACCCCAGCAAATTTTAAGATCCATTTGCAAGGCGCACAGCTAATATTCTCTGATGAACATGCTTTTATGTTGTAATATTGTAAGAGTGGAATCAAAGTGTAACCAAGCTCAGTTTCAGGGCGAATGCAATAATGTGAAATAGAATTTCAAGAGAAATATGGTTGTATTCACATGGTAGTGCAGTGTGTTGGCCTTTTAGCTTGAAACATGAAATAGATAGGGAGAGAGTAAGCTAGACAGAGAATACTCCACATTGGATGTTGTCTCCTATCTAACGGTCAAGTAAGATAGAGGAGATGTAGCGGAACAGGCTCTCTCTACCACTCTCCCTTACTCTCTCTCTCAGCCCTCCCTTTCTCAATCTGTCCCTTGATTACTTTTTAATGATTTCTGCTGCCTAAGACAAATGGCTGTGTTAAATGAGCAGAATTAGACAAGGGACCTGAGCGCAAGAGCATTTGTTAGAGCAGGAGTAATGGATCGGGCATCCATTGTTTACTCTTCTCTTCTCCTGCTACAGCATGGAGCTCAATGTCGTCAAAGTCCAGGCAGCAAGAATGGAGGGCCACTGTTATAATTATGACAAAACATGCGCTTTTTGACAATAGCTTCTTCTTCTTCTTCTTCTTCTTATTATTATTATTAATAATATCTCTAAATTTCCAAATCTTGCTTTTCTTTTACTTTTCTTACGGATTTTGCGGCGATTCATTTAGGGGATTGTTCCAGGGCCACCAGAAGATCCGACAGATTACATTTATTTTATATGCGGAAATTTTCCTGAGCCACCCACTGAATCCCGTTCAGCCTTAGCAGTGCTGACCCGACAACCTGACCTCTCGGGAGTAGGCAAGTGAAACAATAGAATTTTCAATTAGGGATTAAAAAAACAAAAGTAGCATATTATTATCACTGTATTATTACCCTTGTCACGGTGACAGAAATTTTCAGTGTCATCACTGCCAGTGCTTTTTTTTAACCATGTTATTTAATTGGTTTACTGTATGACCAGCCTACACTAAGATGCGGTGGTAGCTGCTGCTAGAGCTACACTAGCTGCTAGCCCTCCTGCAGGGCCTGTGTATTTCTTCCTGACAGGGAGTCAGGCATGGACAGTAAAGGGTGCTCCCCTGGCAGAGGCAAGGTCTTGGTAAGCACTCAATGGGCTGGGGCACTGCTATGGATCATTACTTCCCTCAGTGGTGTGTGCCTGTGCGTGTGTGCGTGCATGCGTGCGTGCGTGTGCTTGCGACAGAATGAGCGAGGGGGGGGAACTGAAACACACTAAGAGCTATTAATATTAATATCATTCTATCACATCAGGGGTCTCCATATTTTTGGATGATCAATTACAGTCACCACTGTCCCCTACAGTATTTTCAGACACTTTGGTTTCTACTACAAATGGCCTTAAATATTATGGAAATCATAAAAAAAGTGTTGTCGCTGTTTTCTGCTTGGTTCTGGCCGGCAGCGCTAAAGTACTAGCCTCTAGTTGCCATTGGATTTTTCCCCATTTAAATAGAGGGGTGCCTCTCGAGGTTGTCGGGGGGGAGTCAGAGTGTTTAACCCCATGCTCTTTGCCATTTCATTCACACCCTGACCTCAAACCACTGACTCGTGTAATGCCTATGCCATGCCATTCACATGTCTGACCAAGGGTTGCCAAAATAATATATACTCAGCAGTGCGTATACACAACTGCACACACCCACACAAACAAGAACACATGCAAAGATAACCTCTGTCTCTCCCCTTTCTCTCTAACACACACACACACACACACACACACACACACACACACACACACACACACACACACACACACACACACACACACACACACACACACACACACACACACACACACACACACACACACACACACACACACACACACACACACACACACACACACACACACACACCTCCTGGGTAAAGGGGGAGCTGGGCATGAGTGGGACATTGTCTTGACAGATCATTCATCAATGTCAGAGACAAGAAACACTCCCAAGACTCCCCCGACACACACCGGACGACCCACATGCTTGTGCTTGTTCAACCACAACACATGTTTCTTTGTATGTGTAGGCAGTGGGCTTTTTTCCCACTGAAGTGTGTATAATGTCACCAAAACAAAAAGCTAGTGACTGTTGTGTAAAATCGAAATGCCGCTAAACTTTCTTATTTTACTTTTAATTGACTGGTTTTACAGCTTTTGAGATTTGGACTTTGTTCCTCTGGACATTTAAATTAATGATTACTTGACAACACTGCTCAACATCCATTGTTCATTAGTACAAAGATTTGCATTCTAACACACTGACATCAGTTCTTCCCTGGAAACCACCAATAAAGAGCTGTCACCTTATCAAGTACAAGTAATCATCCCTCTGATGGACTGGCTGAAATAAATTATAACCTGCAATGTATTTATACAGCAAACCCATCATTTTAATCAGTTTTGCGGTCAAATCTGATATGCAAATTGATTCCTAGATGTCACTGTAGCTGGCTATCACAAAATGATCCATTTTGGGCAAGAAATAATGATGTACATGTTGATTTAGCTTCAATGTTCCCAGTATGGCATTGAAACAAATTACTATGAAGTAAAGAGACATACACACAGCTTCAGGAGGGACAAAATTGAGTATTATAGGAACACATCTTTTCTTTTACATCTCCCATTATCCCTTCTCACGCAAAGCTTAATGCAGTGTTTGTAAAGTGTTCTAATTGAGAGATGAGGAGCAATATCACACTTGGCTGATTACAGATGGGCTTCCATATTACACACCCCCTATTCACACCCACACAAAAACACAAACGCAGGGTGGAATATGTGCCAATCCTAGGAATCATCCATGAGTTCAATTCAATACAGGAACCTAAAACTCAATATTATTATTCCCTCCATGGCCCTCTGTGCTTCTGGTGGATGTAAGAGGAATGTCTTTGCCATTTCATATATTTATTTATCACACAAACTGAGTTAGGCCATCACTGGTTTGTGTGAGTGAATAAAAGTCTGTATAAGAGAGTGAAAGAGAATTTATAATGCTGTTTATTGCATTGTGTGACCAGGGTATGTTCCTCTCGATGTCCCATTAGAGCCCATAAAGAGCCACTATATTGGTGCACATACCGTACACAAACGCATGTGTACAGACAGACAAGTGCACAGAAAGAAACACGTGCTCAAAGCAACACAAAGCTTGTCATTTGCAAATTCAGGGCATTAACTTGCTTCTTAAAATTCAAGCGGCAACTTTTATCAAGTGCCCGCAGCCAAAATCTTCCTTCCTACATTCTTCCACACCAAAGGGCATGTTTGTGGTAGAGCTGACATTTAAACTCTCTCTCTCTCTCTCTCTCTCTCTCTCTCTCTCAATCCAAAGGCAAAGATGATGTCTTGTTACACAGAGACTCTGTCAGGGGTAGCACTGCATGGTGTGAACCTGTACTACCTTAGGCTGCAGTTGATGAGGCTGCTTCCTACACTTGTTTAAATGCTTCCGCTTTCACTGCACACAAGACAATCACACACACACACGCACCAACATATTGATATAAATATATAAACAGCATAAAAAGCAAAGCTATGAAACATGGAACAGAACCTTGGTGGACACTGGTTGGAGGCCCAGGGCAGCTGGGCGTGAGCCTCAGGAGTGTATGTGTTTGGTGTGAGATAACCAGAAGAATGTGGGTGGTGAGGGGATTGTTACACCATGAGGGGTGAGAAAAAAGGCAGAAGAAAAAGATGAGGTCGACTCAACAACAGTCTTGGAAATTATCAGGATTTTAGTTAATTTAATAGAAAAAAGTGACTTCTTCTACAATATTGTTCCAAAGCAAATAGCTTGTCAAAAAAGACCATTCCATATTGTAGTGTAATATGGTAGTGACATATGGTGTTGTACGTATTATTGAAAGATTTTCTCCTGTAAACTTCCTACAGATGTAGAGATTAATCTAAAAACATTTGAAACTGGACCAATCTACTGCTAAATAACAGAAAGTTGATTAATTACTCAAATATATAACTCTCCAGTTAACTGACTAAGAATGGTCAGTCAGACAGAGAAGCTAGCACAAGATGATGTACATGTACTGAAGAGTTTAATCTAATTGATTTCTAATTAAATGAATCAACATTTCTCATGTGATGGGACATAATATGCAAAGGTATGACTTAAATAACCTTCGACCTTTAGTACCTACAACGCTGACTACAATTTAAAGTCAATGGTATTTGCCATTTGTAGCAAAAAGTTAAATTGTTTTGGTGGACCATGAGTAACCATAAGACTTTCCATTTAAAGAGCATGGATGCTCTTTAGATTATAGATTACGACTATAATAACAATTAAAGCTGCTGATTATAATAACAAATAAAGCTGCTCGCTTCCTTGCAGGTCGGGGGTACTGGCAGACACCACTCTTTGCGGCAGTGCATATGCGCGGCACTCAGACACTGCAAAGGCAAAGATTGATTTTACTATCTATGTGTGTGCTTCTGTCTGTGAGTGACCCAACCTGCTCCCCTTCCTTAAAAAACATCCATGTGGATGAATTTCAAAATTCTAATAAAAAGGAGAGAGCATGATAACTGCTATTCCTAGATCTAGATAAGTTTACTGAACTAATGACATGATCTCTGGCACTAGATAGAAAGAAAACATTGAGTTTCACTCTGTGCTATTCATTGAGAGTAAAAAAAAAAAGTAATTACTGTATGCAACGCACCAGGAGACTTCCCCAACTCTTGGCAATTCCTTATTTGCTCTCCCACGTCAGGCAGGTTCGAAATTACACGTCTGCGGGCCTTTCCACCTCTTCCTCATCCCAGTCAGTCACCATAGTTCTTATACTAGGCTGAGGCTACTCTCCCCAATGACGTCATCACCAACTTAAGTTAAAAAACCCGTAGTCTGTGTACATGGGTGTGGATCAAGTATAGTATATTAAATTCTAACAGTGCTATCTAATGGGCGATTCACTCAAGATTTGGCATGTATCCTCAAGCCTGCTATGCGGAACAACTGTCATGTTTGGTGTCAATCTGAATAAATCTTGGCCAGATATGCAACTTCCTCTTTCAACAGCCCCAGACAGGAAGTTGATCCTCTGTAACTTGCACATTTTTTGCACTATCAAAATTCTTACTAACTTAATAACTTTTTGTCATGAGTGTCAGTAGATACTACCTGGAAAGATTCAACAAGATTGCAATCACGGCCTAGGAGGAGTCCGAAAGAATGTAAAACACATGAAAATTCATAAATTCAAAATGGCCCCCTACCGATTGGGCAGAGCTAATGAAGGTAAATGGGAACATGTCCCCAATGATTAGCGCAATATCAATATCAAATCTGGTGAAGATCAGAGTAACTATGTCCAAGTTAAGCGCATTCTACGCATTAGTGAGTGCTATGGAGCCCGCTTACAGGTATCGGCTAAATCGTTGAACAGTCTCGCAAAGCTCCCAGGTGTTTATGTGGGCGTCAATTTTTGTGAGTTTTCGTATATATATTAAGGCCATCAAACATGTGCCCAAGGGCTAAAACCAGGCTAAAACCAATTAGGGTGCGCTATAGAGCAACCATACCACTCCCAAGCCTAAATGTGAATTCAGAGGAAAGAGTTTCCGCACATGGCTGTAAGATTTTGAGCATTTTCGTGGATCCTAAAGTCCTCAAAGAAGACTTTGTAAAATGAGAATTTTTTTTTAAATTTTTCATAGGTCTGACGTGTGCAAGTTTTTGTAAGTTTTCCCGCATGCTAAGACCTTCAAAAATAAGAGAGATGGGAGAAGTGCGGAATAATAATCCTTACAAAAACAATAGGTTCCTTGCACGTCAGTGGTCAGGCCCTAATTAATCAAACAAAAAAACAATAAAGCAATGAAAAATTAGAAGACTTTTTTCATCACACAACAACCTCTTCTTGACTTTAAAGAACATGGGAGTGGATCTGACCAGTTTGAGATACTAAACATCATCGCGGCTTGAGTAAAGCCAACATGAGAACATATGATCAAAACCACCTGAAAACCACCATATTTCTTTATTGATTACAACTTTGTTACTCTTGGTAGTTAAGAAAACGGACATTGGAGGGACTCATTTCAAGTGCAGCCAAAATTGCTGAAAGTAAAAGTGGTATTTTTTATTCAGGTGCCTCATTCCTTGATAATTCTTAACAGCTTTGTGTTTTTTGAAATTTATTTTACAGTTAACATGCCTACTTTGGCAGATTTAAAATGATGTGCAATGTGATTTGTGCAATAAACGTGGAAATAACTTTTGTTCCTGGTAATGTTTGTGTTGTATGTCTGTGGTGAATGTGTGTGCATACGTGTATTCAAAACACCCTAATACCCTCTTTCCTCCCTTCTTCTACTCCCATTTTGGTCCCAATCACAGGGCACAGTTGACACAGCTAACAGGTGTATTGTGTTGTGATTGCTGTGTCTGTTGATGTGAACAAGGTGCTGAGCGTCTCCCTAATAAAGAGAACACCCCCCACTCTGCACTGTGTGTGTGTGTGTGCGCGCAATGGTGGGGTGTTTGTGGGGGCAGCAGGGAGCCAATCAACTGGAAGCGATCAGCCCCCCGCAAATAAACATTGCCTGCACACATCATCACAAATAAAAAGGTCAGTGTCATTACAGTTACTGGAAGTGGATGCGCGAGTGTGTGTGTATGCACGAGTAACACATGTATGTGTGTACGCCTGTTTCCACCCTCCTCTCTCACAAAGCTACATATGAATATGAAATTTAAAAGGTCAACATCATTAGCAGGCCATTGGCAGCTGAACGTATCTGCAATACAGTCTGCTGACGGAGTGTGAATGATATCAGTCTTTATGAGGCTCCAGAACAGTCTGCATACAACCACCACAAAACATGCAAATACATGCACGTATGAATTAATGAATGCAGGGACACTTACTGCACACACAGTTACAAAAGTAGTCTAGTTAGCAGCTATTGTTTAGAGAAACTGGGGGGATGAATTCCAATGATATTGGAAAGAGAGGACTAATGTGTGTGTAATGTAATTATGGCTCTGGTGTGGTCTTGCAGTTAGCCCGACAATCGTCTGGCAAGAGAAAAGTAGTTTTGGTGAGTTTGTCTTATTGTACTTGTGTGAAGCTTCATGTGCACATTGTGTGTATGCTTGTATGTTAGTGTGTCACAAAGTGAGCGTGTAAAGGGGACATCAGGGGTTCCACCAAGATTAATGGAGCCAATCTCCAGAGCTATCCAGCAGAGTGACCATACCCTCCCTATCCTACTTTCGTCTTCCATTCTATTCCCGTTCTCTCTCGCTCCCCCTCTGCCGTTTTCCCTCCGATCTAACTCTAATTAAATGAATCAATCAGTGGCAACACCAAAGCTGGACAGATAGCATTGCACTAGAGCTGCAAGCGTATACATTGGTGTGCTACTACTGTATACTGCTGGAGTCTCGCCCATTAAGAAAAACGATTATAAAATGGCCATAACTATGGTTACAATATATTAATGGTAGAAAAAAAACCCCAAAAGAAACAAAGAAATTTTGGTTGCCTTTCCACTTTCTTAAACACCACTACTCCTCCAAAGACTTGTCAGCCCAGGCTATGCTGTCACACAGACACATGAATGGGCGTTAACCTTTCCCACTGAACTATATACTTTCCCAGTCAGCCCTTATCTCATGCTCCTAGTGGACAATATATAGCCAGTGTCTCATAATCATATAATTATATCAAAATGCCGGATTCAAACCGCTGTGGCATAGTGATAGGCAAATAATATCAACATTATTTATATTTATTATTATAGTCCAGACTGTATGGGTATTGCTTATTATAGGCAATGATATTCACCTTGACCCCTGTGCAGTATTTCCACAAAGTCACATTTCTACTGGTGAGATAACACTTACAAAGGGTCAAAGAATTCATATAGCATATATGTATTTAATAATATGGGTCCACTCCAAAAGTTAATGCTATGGAAATACATTTATAAATATTCTCTTCATGGTGCAAGAGGAAAGCAAAAATAGACCAGGGTTTAAATTATCGCATATCATACAGCAGAGGGTCAGAAAATAATATAAACTGTATGTAGCTATACATACATGTAAAATCTGTGTATTTATGACCTTTCTATCTATGTGCACTGGCATATATGCATGTGCGCCATTACATTTCTGCTTGGCTCTAAACTCCTTAGCTCTACTCCAGAACATACAAACCACACATGCTGAATGCTAAAGTCTTCCTTCCGTTCGTCGAGCTATTGCACACATCAGTAGTGTGTGCTTCAGTGGTTACAGAGAGCAGATGTGCCTAACAAATGTGTTCCCCTATGGTTTTCTGTATATAGCTCCAGCCAAGGTGTATGAGAGACTGTGTTTAATGTGGTGTGGCAACATTGAGCTCTCTCCCGATCGTCAACCACGGTGTCTGTGATGCCAGAGGTATGTGTCTCCGTCTGATAACACCTGGAACCAAAAGTATCATGGCACTTTAAGGGAGCACATACAGTAAATGTGCACACAAACATGTTCAAACTCAAAACCCTGCATTGATTGTGGACATAAAGGCACACAGCCACCCACAAGAACATCTGCTCCATTATTAGAAACTCTAGCAACCATTATATAGTACTGTCACTATAATCTAATTATCCATTGCAGTCACAGAGTTGGTAGATTCACCACCTGGCCAGTTAGAATCTCCCGACATAAATTATGTTGTGCAAAAAACCATGTTTAAAAGCCTACTTTTGGTATACTTTAATTCTCTATGTAGATTTGTATTTTGAGGTGTCCATACAGAACTCTCCATTGTTTAATGTATGAATCACTTAACTGGCTACTGCCTAAATATAGGAGGCAATGTCACTGGGTTAAGTTACTTTTTAAATGTATTTATTTCCTATGTCCTTCCTACTTAACAGTTTTTGGTTCCATGTAGAGTCCCATATCCACTCCAACATATGCAATATAACTTTTTCTTTGTTCCCTGAATTTTCAAAGAAGTTGGGTGCAGATCATTCAAATATGAAGCTCCTTCAGATTGGAATAATCTCCTTGTTTCTCTGAGGTCTATCATCACTTACCGCTGCTTCAGGACATCTTCATTTTCCCATCTTAATCTTAATTTTTTTATGTTAGTTTATTTGTGCTGAAGAAAAATTGCTTTAATTGCTCTTTATTTTGATGGAATTGATTTATTATCCAAGTTATTATTGTATCTTATTTCTTTTTTGATGGGTGTGTGGATGAGAGAGGGTGAGCAAGCTGTCTGTAAGTGTGAAGTTGTAGTTTGTTTGTTATGTAATGCTGTTCTGTCTGTATGTATATTTTATAATTATGTATTTGTGTTTACAGGAACCTCTCAAAAATTAGATGCTACATATCAAGAGGCTATGCTTCCAATAAATTCCAATTCAAACTTTAGTTTATACTTTTAGGTTAAAATGTGTCAACCACCATTATCAAAAGCTCTCATGACAACTAAATGAATAAAAACTACACACTGAGGAAGAGAGCAATCAAAGAAAACAGTGGGAAGGCTCTCAAATTGGAGACTCAAAACACATCCACACACAAGTAGCAAAACAGATTCGCATAGACACAAATACACACATGAATAAGTACCGAAAACACACAGAAATGCCATCCTGACACTAAAATGTGAATGGCAAAAGAAGAAGAAGAACGCAAGGCTCTTTTATTTAGGCCAATTAAAAAAGGCAAAAAGCCCAAACAAAAGGAGTGTTTTATTGCACTCCCCAATATCAGCAGTAAGGCTCATTAGCCACAGCAGCATAATTAGCAAGATGCTGCACTGCTCGTTAAGGAGGGGCCCGGGCCGTAAACAAACCCTGCTGAACTCCAAACGCCCACAGTCTCTCTCTCTGTAATGATCTGCCACCGCTGTTCCCTCCCTGTGAGAGAACCAGGCGCACAAACAGGAAGGCTCTGACAGAACACACACACACACACACACACACACACACACACACACACACACACACACACACACACACACACACACACACACACACACACACACACACACACACACACACACACACACACCAACAGCACAGACAAACTACATCTTTGGGTAACGGTCTTTCTTGATAACTGCATTGACAAATACGTGTAAAAAAATACGTGTGTATGCAAAACGTACATTTTTACAATATTATAGACAAAGGGAGCCATACTCCTCTAGAAATTCAGAATATTTGACAGCTGACATGTAGAAAATCATGCCAACTGTCTGGATCTTGACTTTGGCACGGCTATAATCTTCAACCTGCCATGAGCCTGAGTTGAATAAGAAAGGCTGCCAAAATAAGCAAGATGAGCCTGTGGTTATATGTGGTGCAGTCAATTCAGGCATTCAATTCAGTTCATTTTTGGGTTCAGTTTATAGAAAGTTGGTGGAATCTATAGCTAAGTTTAACAGTTTTTATTTGGACTGTTTCTGAACAGATTTTTTTTAAATGTAATTATGTGCAGCACACTCAATTTCATTCACCTCTGTTGTATTTGGATTGGCAGCACGTATTTGAGAGGTGGATATCTAAAAAACATCAGGAAACAAAAAAAAACTAAATCTGCTCTGATATATACCAGTAGAAGGGAGGACATCTGTTTTGTATGCAGTTATATGTCAACTGACCATGTTCAAGGGAAGTAATGACTCTCACAAAGACACATACAGACAAATATATTCTTGCAGCGTATAGAAAGACATCTCTCTAAAACAAAGTGTCATAAGTGAGCCAAAAACGCTATACTTCTCATGGTAGGTCAGCTATCATAATCACATACTTGATTTTTGTAGAAAATGGCCCTGGGACACAGAGAATGTTGGGTACAAGTGTATGTGTATCTAAAGTTATATAACCACCAGCTAGCTTCAGCTACAAACTCAAAAGATCAAGCGCTATTTTAGCCACAATTATGATTTTGTGAGATTGGTGACAGGGTGGGCATAATGGTCATAGAGCAAAAACAGAGAGGGCAAAAGTGTGTTGTTGTGTCTGCCTGCCCCTGAACCAATTGAAATCACAGAAACCTGCAAGGTAAGTGTACTCAAGAGAACCCTCCTCCATTGAACAGAGGAACAGAGGGGAAATGGTGCAGATGAAACAGGCAGTGTGGGTTTTTTTAAGCCTCTTTAACTGCTCACATGTGGGTATGCTACACACTTACAGTATGCTATCATGTGCAGAACTTGTGTCACCCAAAGTCAAAGGTTGTTCACAGTTTGAACTGTCAATTATATTTGTACAATCAATGTACAATCCAAAAGAAATATGTGAAGCTTCTAGGGTCCAGTTTTTATTGAGTGGTTTCTTGATTAAACTGGGGTAAATGGTACATGTGTGGTGTTGATTTGAACTGCCTTACTGTATATTGTACAGATGTTCATCATAATTAATTTCTCCCATGTAAGTATTTATTTGGTGAGTTTGTATATGCTGGATGTTCCTTACCTGCAGCAGGGGTCTCTGGACACCCAGCACCTTCATGGTATCAGCGTTGGCAAGGATCTTCAAGGGGTCAGCTGCCTTGCTCACTGCCTCAATTTCCTTGTTGATCTCCGTTCGCACCTAATTGTCCAGTGACAAAGGTTTACATTATATGGATCATTTTAAATGGATTTTTTATTTATTTCACCTTTATGAAATCAGGAAAGGTGAGAACCCCATTGACAACCTCCCAGTCACAAGCTCTCTTCTCTAACCTTTAGGCCACCACTTCCTTACAATAAAGCAAGAGTAATGAAGAACCTTACATTTTGTGTTTTAAAAAATAAATTTTGTTATTATTTTTTCTAACCCTGTGTTTTTTAGTTTTGATATGACATTTCCAGAAATTGAAGATGACGTTCCCATCAGTGTAAACAAATGTCACTGTAATTCAAAGCAGTTTTTAACATTTCATAGAAAAACAATGCTCGCCTCCAGATGGCCTTCTGGGTAGCCACTTAAGGATTGAAATTTCTTGATAAACTCTTAGGGCCTAAGTCTGAGTGTGCATTATGTAGAATTTACATTTATTTTACTAAAGCAGCTTTAAAACCAAACCAAATATGCGGGAAAAGATGCAGAGGTGTTTTATGTTATGTAGGAATCACTTTTTATGTTTCTATGAACCAGCACACAGAAAACAAACCACCAGCTTGGGAATTAAAGTGTAGTTGGGTTTAAGTATTATAAGGATTAAGTAGTACAATGGCCCCCAGCTCTAAAACATTGTGTTATCTAGTTTTGTCAAATTTGAGAAGGCCAACTGACATTGACAAAAGAGCCCCACAATTGCGTCACAGGATTTCTTTTTATAGCTCATATAGAACGAAAGGTGCCAGCTATTAAGTAACAACAACAGACTGTACAAATATTTTTTTTAACATAAAGTGAGTACCAGTCTGTTATTTAGTGTTACGAGTGTTTAATATGAAAAATGTTATTTCTGCTGTTCAACTTAAGCATTTCTTTAAGTGCCGACATGCTCTGTCAGACAGTATACAAGGCATACAAGGCAATTTATCATGTCACTAACCTGGTTGAGGAAGAGGTCATTGATGTAGTAAGTGAGGAAGGCTCGGAGCTGGCACTGCTTGGCCTGACCTGGCCCCATGTTAATCTCTATCTCCTGAATAAACCTGCACAATCAAGACAAAGAAACTTTTAGAACAGCTAGCATACCACAACACTACCTGTGAGTGGAGGCTAATTCAAACACCAAAATGTTATCACAGGAGCAATGAGACACAGCCTTGTGACCAGCAACACAGTAACCTTGCATCAATGGGTCCAACAGTGCAGTGAAGGGTAAGATCTGTTGTGGGAACTCACTTTGGAAAACTATGTATGACTCTCAAGTTGCTTTTAAACAAGGTAGTTAAAGTAAATGTGCTCCAGTGGAGCTGCTTGTTACCATTAGTGCAATACTTTAGTTAACCTAACTCTAATATGGGAGTGTGTGCAACAGCCATGAAAGTTTCCATCTTATCTGTAAAGCAAGCAGTAAACTACACAGTAGAATAACTGCAAAAATCAGAGCGATTTGCAATGTTAATGATACAAAACGATCAGAGCATCAGTATGGCTGCTCTCTGAATTCCCCCAGAGAGCTGATGTCTGGTTGGTCAGATAGGGTCAGACAGTAATGTATGGGTTGGTAGAGGCACATACACACCTCGTTTGTCAGAGAATCATTGGTCACTGGCCTCATTTCACACACACCACAGGGCAAACCATGCAAGACCGAGTGCCTTCTCAAGCGCTCAGCACATATAAATGCACAAATAAATCAAATTCCTCACAACAAATTCTTTGACCTACAAGACCTATAATATATATGACCTAAACTTATAGAAGAAAAAGATGGAGAGAGAATACCAAGAAAAGGGAAAATGTTATGAGAGAAAATAATGAAAAACTGGACAGAAACTGAAACTAATACAGGAGTGACACTACAAAGATGAGTCCAGATTGTAATTTAGTTGGACAAAGCCATTCATAACAAGCAGGAGGATGACTCCATTGCTTGGAAACAGTGTGTCTGCAGTGGGAGTCCGAACCAGGAGGCTGCAGCATTGCAGACAACCAGGGACACACACAGTATATGCAAAAAGTATAGAGCAGTGAAGGTGGATGATTGATTAGCGAAAGTTAAGCTTGTATGTATGTGCACATACAAATGCGTGCGTGTGTGTGTGTGTGTGTGTGTGTGTGTGTGCGTGTGTGTGCATCGTTGTGTCAGAGTGAGCAAGAGAGACAAAGTGATTGAGGAACCTAAACCTATTCTAAATCCTTCGTTGATTCCCATTGAAACCCCACCACAACAGAAAATTAAGTAGGATAAACTCTTCTGTGGCCTCATTAAAACCGTCAACCTTGCGAAATAATGGGAGCCAGATATAAAGCCTCCATGTGTGAATATGTAAAGAGCACAACTTAAGCGCTCTTCAAAAAACAACTTCATTTACAAAAATTGATCCAAAGGACAAACGTTGCCAGTTTAAATATGCTTCGTGTTGTTCTGAGATCAATCTCGTTCTGTCATTATTGTCATTGTTTCAATACAAGCGTCAAGATGATGGATCTTCAAGTTAGCGTGTGAGCACAGATGGATTTTTGTAGGCAGGGGTGATAACGTTTGAGTAATGTAGCAGAGACGAGGCAGTAAAGCGGCTTTGTCTATCCACACGGCCATCTGGAGCCGAGCCGCAGGCCCCTTCACGAGGATACTGAGCCCCTGGGTGTTTAGCCGAGGTAACAGGGCTAAAAGCACTGTTGGGGCCAGCAAGTGTCAGCAAAACTACATTGTAGGATTTTTTTTTTGTGAGAGGATTCTGAAAAATAATTTGGAATGTAAGGCTGGTTAAAATGCACATGGATAAATAACACGGGGTAAAGCACAGCTGAGCTTAAAGATTTCCAAATGGATCCTGAAAGAACATCTCTCCGAGCTCATTATCATTACAACCACAGCTTCCAAATGTCTACTTTGCTGATGGCGTGACATACTGCATTGAGAATAACAGCTTCTGGTGAAGATGATGGTCGTGATAACAAATGTTAAAACACACACAGACACAGACACACACACACGCGCACGCACGCACGCACAAGCCATCAACTTGTCTTAACTCCAAATGAATCTCAAACCACCAAAGGCTGTACAAGGCCATTTGCAGAAACTCGTACTCTGAGACGAACCTCTTACACAGAAACATGGTGAGGCAGTCTGACCTCTCACCAAGAATGACAGCCAGCCTCATTTGATCTCTCAAGGCTACAACTGAGTTTGATTTTAGATTGGTCTAAATTGACATATTCACCAGTTATCATGAGCTACTGCAGTACTACTAGGGCCAGCAGTTCCCTCTATATTAGTGGCGGAAGAAAAGTTTTCTGAAGTCTCTCTACATTAAATAGTCAATACCACATAAAGCCCAATTTAATAGTAGACAAATCTTCAAATGCCAAGCCTTCAGTTAAATAGTACTCATTCAAAGAATGCTTTCAATCCTTTCAAAAACTCAGCAATGGTGTTCGCTTCAGCTTATGAGGCTGTTATAATTGGACCCAATTGACAATGTCAGTGGCATTGCCAGGTGATAACAAAACACACCAGTTAACCATATGGCAGCTGTATGCAGCAGAGGTGTCGGCCAAGTCGCAAAGGAGACGCAGTGGAAGTGATGCAGAGACACCGCAGCACTACACAGTGTGGTCTCACCCCTGTGTGTGAAATCTTAATAACCTTAAATAATCTGCTTATCTACTACCCTCTCACACATTCACACACTTTCCAACTGGCCTAAAAATACTGTTGCAGACATTTGCACACAGACTGGCATGCAGCAAAGGTTGTGATAGTAGACGTCAATTACAAGACGGTAATTAGAATTAGATCTTTAAAAAGGACAAGACCAAGTGCTAATTGATTTACTGACTACAATAATGAGTGCTGCTGATCATAGTAACAATAAAAAATGATAAATAATGTGCTTCTGATCAAACTATTTGCTCAATGACACTAAAGCAGAGCAGATTCTTGACAAAATGGAGCTTTTGTCAAAGCCTGCTAGCAAAGGGAAAAATCTGCCCTTACCCGAAGCATATGTTTTTAGAACTTATCACATATTTAAGTTTAAATGCAGCAACTTGGATGTATAATTAGAGCTAACACAATTAGTTGATTACCTAATAAGCTGATTGACAGAACAATAATTTGGAAAATATTTTGACAATAGATTTATCACTTAAAAAGGTTTCTTGGTACAATCCCATTTACGAAAACATGGTTACAAAATCACAGACTCCTCATATTGGTGGTTAGGCATTGTGTTTGCTGGGTGCCATTCCTTCTGTTGCTAAGGTTTTAGAAAACCAGATAATTAATTCTTGACCAGAGGCACAACACTTGCAGGTAGACACAAAACATACAATAAATCAATTTTTTTCATCTAGAAGACTACAGACTTGCTTTACCTTAACTTGTCCATCCACTCTCTACTGTTCTCACAGGTGTTTAAAACTCATCACACACCCTCTCAAAGACATGCACATACACCAACACAATCACAAAAATGCACACTTTTTTCTTTCTTTCAAATTCTAGTCTGCAATTTGCCATAGCATCGCTGTGCTCCCCTTTAGGGTGTCTTCTCTGGATCCAACCAGGCAGCACCTGTTCCACTCCATCCCAGTTTCTTACTAGCAACTGCTGACGATTGCACTTGACAGCATGTATATAATTATCTGTCATTAGGAAACAGATGTCAGAGCCTAGGGTCTGGAGTATGACATCTAATTCTAGATGTCATTCTCTTTTTGTCAGTATGTACGTCACAAAATGACATTCCTGAACGGCATAATGTATATATAAGGATTTGGCTAATGAGTGACGGCTCTGATTATTCAAAGAAAGCAAAAGTTAGATTTTTTTTAAGATAGCTAAAACAAAGAGACAGGGACAAATATGTTCAACAGCAGCAGTTCTAAATTCATTTCCCGCTAGAAACTAAACCTGAGATAACAAATGCTACTTTAAATGGAAAGGGTTGGGTTCCCATCATCCATCTCTATCTGCAACAGCAGCGTAATGATGCTGAAAGAGAAATGGGATAAAGACAAAGATTTAAGAAAGACAGCAGAATAAGAGTGTGCTAAGATCGATTAGAGACTCAGCATTTTTAAATCCCCTAGAATTCCCCCCAGACACGGACCTATCAGCTATGGTGAATTCTGATTTTGCTGCCCAGAGAGGAAAGCTTGTTCTGTAAAGACCTGTCACACATCAAGGACAGGACACGCTGCCAACTGAGAGATGAGGATGGAGAGAGTGAGTGTAGGCATGTGTGCCTACCTGTGTCTGCGGCACATACTCAATCAGTCTGTGTTTGTGCCTTGTGAAATACATATGGTCTTCCTATACACCGCCTACACCTATGCCAGACTGTTTGTATCCCGCTCTTGCCCCTGATGCTAAATTACATATGTTGAAGGCTTTCGGCATATTTGCATGTGTGTGTGTGTGTGTTTTTAATGTGACAATATGTGACAATTCAAAGCACATAGCTATAGCACTGCATTAAAGAATAAGTAAACTGAACACATGTTAAAATAATCACATTCTTTATGGCTGCTGGCATGATCTAGAATTCCTTTTTATCCACAAGATGTATTGCTTGAGAAAAAATATATGTGCACTTTTCAGTGTACATATATACAGACCCTGAGCAATTACCACCACCACCACTGGATGGCACTGTGTCAGCTTTCTCCACCAGCTCTGGCTGCAAGACCAGTTGATTGAGGTCTATTTTCTTTTTATTACAAATGGTGTTGAGGAAGAATTTAGATTCCAGTTGGTGTGCACCATCTGAAGCCTGCAGATGACAGGATTTTTGTACTGGTGTTTGTACTGGTGTTTGTGTGTGTGTCTGTGTGTGTGAGCCATTTTTTATTGTGACAATACGGTGTTTGATTAAGTGTACCAGCGTTTGTGCCTGGTGAAATGCATATGGTCTTCCCACACACCGCCCACGCCTCTGCCAGACTCCCTGCTGTTTGTATCCCGCTCTTGCCCCTGATGCTGTATCACATACGCTGAAGGCTTTTGGTGTATTTGCACACGTGTGACTTTGTGTGTGTGTGTGTGTGTGCATGCGTGCGTGCGTGCGTGCGTGCGTGCGTGCGTGTGTGGGGGAACAAAAGAGAGAAAAGTGCAAAGATGCATTATGTAGATTATGTGCTTGTGTGTCCACATGCTTACAGCAGCAGGGATAAATGGGCTTCATAATCAGGACCTTTTCTTGGGAGAGTAGGACTAAAACAGAGGTCCATCTTCCTAACTCAGCATAGACTCTGTAGAGACCACATTGGAAGACATTTAGGGCCCCATCTTTGCACCCATGGGCATGCTGGTGTTACAGGGAGGTGTGTTCATGTGAATCCTTGGTGTAATGCTATCTTACGGCAGCAAAAAGAAATTGCGCCATTGACCAACAAAAACCTGGTCAAAAGTCAGTAACGCAGCATTTTGTTGTTATTTTAACCGCGTTAGAAAAATGCGCCAAGGCTCATGCACAGAGCACACACATTATGCTTGTTACACACACACACACACACAAAAGTGCAACAGCACACATGCAAAAGATTACAAATAAAAATATTACGGTGCAAATTTGCCATCATAATAGCAATGGGCCAAGGAACAAATGTGCCTGCTATTAAAGGGAATGGGAGATAACACATTGCTTCTTGCATGTTACGCCCAAAACACACCTATGAATTAATGAAGACGCTAAGTATAACCAATTTGAACCGCCATGCACTTCAGGCCATGCACTTCAATCGTTAAAATAGGGCCCACAAACTTAAACTTGACCACCATGCAATAAGACAAACACATATCAGCTGTTTACAATTGAATGATAAACATATACCTATGTTTAGTTAATTCTTGAAAGGCTTCTAACGTAAAGGTACCCAATTACATTTAATGTGCCTACAGAGTTCCATTTGCAAAAACTGTATGTGAAATAACCCTTATAATAGTGTTCTAGTCTATTTTCGTTCTTGAAATATCAGCAAGCTATTCCTAAAATTGTTAGAGGATTATGTGGCTCCTCTTGGACACCTGAAAAAAACTGTGAAAACTGCCTTAATGTATTTTCTCGTTAAGTCTTGACATCCAGAACTGTATCAAGCATGCTCTCAGTGAGAAACTTATTTAAGCAGGTAATAAGTGAATACAGCATTGATCAGGGGCCACATGAGTTTATTTACCAATAGCAAGTTTGTATCCTTGACTCTGTGCAGCAAGAAATTCCACAGGACATTAAGTCTCTCTCCTGGAGTGTGTCCCCTGGATGCTTCGAGGTTCTTTTGGATTTTAATGTGTCAAAAACGCTGGACGAGTACTTAGCAACATCACTACATTTGTATATTTGCAACAAATGTCCATGCTGTGTGTGCATAATTGTGCAGCCACACATGTATTGCTTGCATACACATTCACAGTATGTCTGTGCACCTATACAGTATGTCTGCGCACTCTGAGTGTGTGTGTGTGTGTGTGTGTGTGTGTGCGCGTGTGCATGCGTTGGCCTGTCGCAGTGTGGTGCAGACCAATTAAAACGGGGGAGATTGATGACCAGGGGCTCTGAGTAGCAGCAGCAGCAGTAGCAGTAGCAGACAGCTGCTTCCTGCAGACAACAGGAAATGAGATGGCCTTGTTTAGCTGACGCTGCCAACGCCAACACCACAGAGCCTCAAAGACAAATCACCACCGCTGCTAGTGGCCTACTCCTCCATCTTCCCACAGCGTGCTCTCCACCCTCCATCTCTTTATCTCACGCTAAGTCTATCCAAGACTATCTCCCTTATTAGTCTTCTCTTTAAGAGTAATGTAGTCAAGGTATATTCAGTGAATACAGCTGTTACGCCCCAGTCTAGGGGTGTCCAGGACGCAACATAAATAAAGGCCCCATCTTCCCCGTCCCCCCAAGCAGCCACAAAACGTAATATTAGAGTCCAAATATATTTATTGGACATAACAAAAATAACCTGAAAAACATATCTATATATAATCAAAACGATTGGTGATCAAAACAACATGTAACGTAAACTGAAGCTTCAGGGTGGACTACTACCAAAACAACAAACAAAACAATACTATCTAGAAAGTAAGAACCTAACCAAACAAACCAACATAGGGTCAACAAAACAACAAAGACTTACCTCCCTAAACTAAGAAAACAGGAGAAAACTAAACACATTGTTGTGGTCCACCCCTGCACAGGAAGTACAGATGCTACCTCTATTATTTGACCCTAAACTGCCACATAAAGCCTTTAGCCATTAATTGTTTGGTGTTAATTATAGATTTTTCTCTGACAATTTGGGAGCATTTAGCATATTTGAGTCAGCTTAAGCCCAGAAGTAATGTACAGTAAAATAATGAGATTATTCATGTGGTCAGCTCTGTAATGCTGAAGCAATGCATTATTATACTAAATTTCAGTTTACTTGCCTTACTCAATGATAAAAGCATGCTGGTGCATTATGATCTGCTGCTAAATCATTGTCTGCCCATGTTTTAATTATTAGATTAACAGTTGTGTGTAATGAAAGTCTATCCAGCACTGCAAAAATCCTCCACTCCACTTAAGCTTGGTTTCAAAGACACACACCTTCAATGGTGCGTTGCCTAAGGCAAGAAAATCATAGCAGCAGGGGTGCAAACCTGTCCGCTGCTGGTTCATTCTTATTCACAACAGCTTTCAAATTTTCAGTGGACCAGATCTTTTTCTTTCTAAAAGGTTTGTCACTGAAGTATGAATTTTATATAATGGGCTGTCTTTGCTGTCAACTGAATGGTAAATACTGAAATTTCTGGAATAAAGATGGACTCACAGCTTTACTAATGAGTCTGTAATGGGCAGTGAAGATCAGTTATTATGACACAAAGGAATAGAAGCATTAAATAGTGTGAACAATTACATGCTGCTTAATAAGGTCCTAATTTGTCTTAATGTTATTTGCTATTACATTTAGAATTTTAGATAATCTGCTGGTCTTCATTATTAGTATTTGATTCAAAATCGCTTTTGCACACCTCTTTTCTGGGGCAGGTGCATCGGAAAAGGCAAAGGTTACCAGCAATACTTAAAAAGGAAGCAAAAATAAAAGGAAGGTCTATGTGACCGAAACGTTGTGAAATATAGTATTTGCATGCATAATGGACAGTGTGCGGGTCTTTTTCAACAAGTACTTCATTATTAGCACCCAACTACTAAAAGTCGCAATATTGCAACCTCAAGCATCAAGCAGTTGTATAAAGGCTTGTTATTGTCATTTATATTAAAGTTTTGTGTTAACCTCCCCTGTGGAACATAGAGCACATTTATCATTCACTTTTAATAGCAACTAACTGTTGCAATTTGTTCCGTTTTCTTCTTTTACTAGGCTGTTAATGGAGAAAGACCACAGAGTGGCAAAGATGCCTCAATGTCGCAATAGGAGGCTACTGAGACCGAATTACGGCTTTTGTACGCACTGTACAATGTCAAACAATACAGACAGAGTGGCAGGTGACGGAACAATTTATGGCTGGTCCCACGGTGTGTATGTGTATGGCCCCTTCAAACACCTAATTTCTTAATGACCGGCACCAATTGCTTTGTTCACACACACGC